>VXAZ01007368.1:2048779-2160614 GCA_013399875.1 Gymnorhina tibicen
TCTGTTGGTAACATATGACTTATGAATATTTAGATACCTGAGTTTCATGACTGTGCAACCTCCATATCATTGAAAGTAGGACTTAGATCTGTGAAAAAGCACACATAAATAAAAATATCAAAGGAAGGAATAATACATCTCTGTAGTTCAGCAACATGGGATGGATGGAGCTCTGTCGTGGAGGATTAAAAAGTGTGTAATATGAATATGTAGTGTCTGTACCACAGACTAGATTTTCCATGGAAAAGCCACTGAATTCACCCACATTATGTCACTAAGTTGGTATTTTTAACCAAGCCTAGAGAATTCAAAAATTTATATGGATTTCAGCATGAAAAATAACACCAAGAATGTGTACCAAAATAGACAGTATTTGTGACTTTCTGCGAAACTTGAAAGACATATTATGCCCAAAAGAAACAGAAAAAAGAGTAAAATTTTCTGCAACTTTAAATGCTTTTTAAATGTTTCCTGTTACTAGTAACACCAGTGAAGCAGCACTTTCAGCATCAATGTGTATAACTGCCTAGGGAATAAAGAACAGAAGAAGCTATTGCAATAATTTTTTTACAAATCTGTATAATGTTAAGCATAAATGTGATCTGGAAAATATTCTGCTATTACTAAGTCAGCAGTATGCCAGTTTCTATTATCTCTGTTACGGTCATGCATAAAAGCTTTAATCAAAGATAAATGTCTAATTCCCTAAAGCACTATAAACCCATCCATAGCTAAAAATCAGCTGTTTGACTAATAAGGTACCTGAAGGCATAACTACCGGCAAAGTTCAAGTAAGTTAATATGTGATATTTTAATCACAATTAAATTTAGTTTTGTTCAATGCCATGTAAACACACACAAATCATGGGGTTTTTTTACATAAAGAAATTCAGATTTCAGGCACTACTTGATGTAGATACCTGAGCTAATGAATCTTTATTGATATATCCAGTACCTTTAAATGGATCTATATGTCTGTCTGTATATGCCTGTGGAAAATAATAATAACAATATAATTGAAGAGACATGGATGATGCCCTGGGAAACAGGCAAATCTACAAAGATGCTAAAACAGCAATGAATGAACACTTGCATAACAAAGACAGACTGGATAGTGGACATTATTAGACAAGATCTAAAAATATACATCACACAGAATAGTGGTTATGTTTAGCCTGAAGTATCAAAGTACAGGGAGGGCAGAGACTGGAAAACAAGTCTGGTAAAGAAAAACTACTGAATATAGATTGAGTAGAGGAAGTAAAATAGCTTCTAGAGAAATGACCACATACAGATAAAACTTCTGAAAAGATTAAAAAACCTAGTAACAGCTTTGAAAGCAATTGTGAGATGTTAAGATAGAAACTATATCATAGTATTGTTAAGGTTGGAAAAGACCTCTTAGATATCAAGTCCAATGAGTAACCTAGCACCACCATGTTCACAGCTAAATCAGATCTCCTAGTGCCACATCCCCTTCCAGGAATGGTGATTTCATCACTTCTATAGGCAGCCTGTTACAATGTTTAACTCTTTCAGTGAAGAATTTTTTCTTTATATGTAATCTAAACCTCCTTCCGTGCAACTTGAGGCCATTTCCTCTCATCCTGTCACTTGTTACCTGAGAGAAGAGACTGGTAACTGGAAGGTATTGGAAGTCCTGTGATTTAAATACTCAGTATCAGATCCTATGCATACCTTAGTTTCATAGACCTGTTTGATGACTGAAAAACCAGACAAATATATTCAGTGATGAAATACTATGTCATTACAACCAAATGAGTCCCTAGTCTTGTAGGAACAGCAATTTTGTTAACATAAACCTTTTACAGCATTAACCTTATCCAGTTGATCTGAAAGTAGGAAGTGAAAACAGAGTTTAGCAAGTTGCTAAAATGTCAGTGTACATTGTACATTGTAGCATGAGGTAGGATGCGAGAGGTCTAAAGAGAAACAGAAAAGCTGCATCATCAGTTCAGAAATGCTTTTAAAGCTTCTGGTGGTAGAAGGAGAACCAGAGCTAAAGCTTTAATAAAATTTGACTTTGTGCCATATTCATTTTCTGTATGACAAATACTCAAACTCATCTGTAAGCAGTGTGATGTTGTAGAAGGATAAGGCAATGACACAAGTCATGTAGAAAAACATGAACTATAATTTTGAGGAGATTTGTGTATGAAACTAAAGGAATGCTAGTAAATATATGCAAATATTTTTATAATTTTCTGACTTTAAAGATTTAGCAAAGAAATGAATCCAGGTTACCTTACAATTATGTCACAAAATACAATATTCTTCTTTATCAGATTTCATTTTCATTTTTTTATCTGAACCAGTTTTGCAAAATTCCTGATGTTCATAATTTGCAATGAAATTACCTTTTAAAATTTTCTAGAAAAGGTGAAATGTAGGAGTTGTAATTTTTATTGTTCTATAAAAAGCAGTACATAGCCTACAATGAATCTGAATATCTAATTGATAATATGTATTGTAGGCTTTGAAACACTTAACTGAAAAAGCCCTCTGAAAGCCACAAAAATAATTCTGATATTTTGAATTGGAAAATTAAAAATAAATTATCAAATTTTCCAGTTAAAAATATAAACACATTCAATTCAGAGGTCTTGAAATGTTTAAGTCTCTATAATTTCATTGTGTTATTTTCAAATAATTATGCTATACCATATTATGCATCATTAAGATTAACTTGTAAAAATGCTAGTTAAAACAAAATGAAGATAATTATAACTAATCAAAACAGCAATTATTGTGATTATTACTTGAAAAAATATGTTTTAACTGTATTTAGAATATTTAATTTTAAATGTGCTAGGTTATGTGAATAAAGGCTAATCACAAGAAACACAGCTGTCCTGCTAGTATTGTGGGGAAAGTACAGACAGACAGGCACTGATGACTTGATGAGTAATATCATATTGTAGAACCAGCTTCTCCAAAGACCATCAGAGAAGACTCACTAGACCACTGACCCCAGTGGAAATCCCATCAGGATTAGTCAGCTAAACTCTCTCTCTTCATAAGGATATCCATGCTATCAGCAGTGATTGCCTGAGTGGGTATAGGATTTACTATCAATGCAGGAGGAAGAGTATTTTGGGACAGTAAAGCTTCTGATATGGCTTAAAGAGGCTATGGGAATAAGCAAGACTTATTATGGGATGGTGTACTTGGGCTGGCTGGACTGTAGTCAGCTTCCTCCATAGTAGCCCATACAGTGCTGTGGTTTGGATTGGTGACTATAAGAGCACTGATAGCACACAGGAGTTTTGGCTACTGCTGAACAGTCCTCTCAGAGCATTAAGGTTTTCTCTTTTATTCATAAAAGAATAAAAGAGAAACTGGATCAAGTTCTTGCTGTTCGAGTTTGTGAGTGTGGTGTCTGGTGGCATGGGTGCCCTCCAAGGCACTGTTTTCTCTCTGTGTTGATCTGCATGGCAAGCTGTGTTAGCAGTGTGGGTGTGCTATCAGGAATGCTTGACACTGGCTGGACCTGGGGACATGGCACCACATCAGCCTCACATCTATGAGGCTGGGACCTGAGAGGCTCACTTGAGTCCTGAAGTCCACCAGATGTGCACTCTAATGACTTAAGGTCCATGCTCTTAATTGAGACACCCATACCAGAGGACACTACTGAATTTCTGAAAACCTGGCGGTGCAACTATTTACCTTGGTGTCCTCAGTGCTCTTGGGTATTCTAGAAATGGAACACCATCCTTTTACAGTCTTCTCTCCTGAACCTGATTTAATTTCCTTATTTAGGCACCTCTTGCAGATAATACAATCTCCTCTCTGACCTGTACAGCAAGTTCCTCTCAGCTTCAGCTGATGTGGCAACTAAAGATTTCCTCTCTGCCAGGAAAAAATGCTTTGTTCCTTCCTTGAATTAACCTCTGGTTTTAGAGGTCTTCAGCAGCCCTTTGTGTGTTTCTTCTTTGTCTTAAATATTTTCCCTTTCTAGTCTCCTAAGTCTCTGAAGAGAAGTATTTTATTTTAGGTGCAAGGTTTGTACCTTTATTCGTGGATGTTCATCATCCTATCTGACAGCTGCTAGAGATGGCATTCACATCACTGTTAGCTGACTTACTGTCACTGCTAGAAGTCCAGTGCAGGAATCAAGGACAGTACCATGACAAACAATTGAATGGAACTCCTAATCACAACATTTAAAATAAATGGGGAATTTGTCAACCTACAGAATAGGGTCCTGAATTTTATTGTACTCATATCATGTTGATAACTGGGAAGATTTACAAGCAAAAAATACATTCCAAAAGGTACACGTATAATGCAAGAGATATGGGACTTTTTAGAAAGATGAATTAAATTCTTATGCCAGGAATTATTAACATTTTAAACAAGACTGTAACTTCACTCTAAAAATTGTATATGCTCTGTTAAGTTAATGATTTATTATCCCATTTTTGCTTTAAGAAGGAAAACCAGAAAAGAATATATTTAGAAAGCAGTAATAAATACCACTAAAAGTTGGAAGTGCAATTTATGGTAAATTATGGGAAATGTTTCCCTTTCAAAAGGAAAACTGCTGAAGTATGTTCAAACATTTTTAATCTTTCTAAATGCTGTCCAGACTATATATCAAATATTCCATGTTTAGAAGGACTGCTTTTTTGTCCTTTAAGATTTTTTATATATATGTATTTTTCTGAACAGCAAATTAGGATGAAAAAATTTACTTTTTTCCTTATTTTGCTTTAATTTATTCTATTTTATTGAAGCCCAGAGTTGTTCAATTAAAAACTGAGTTTAGTAGTGAGCTATCAGTAATATAAATTCAGAAGAATGATACAGGGTATTAGTAAACAGTAACTGATCTGAATTGATTTAAAAGATCTATTGCAATCTGTGGGCGCATTGTTTTTCTAAAGGTGAGAATTGACTACGCTGTACAGTAAGTGAACCTCATGAGGTCATGCTATTTCTATGCTGAGTCTGATTTTCATCTGAAGCTATTTTCTGATGGATTTTTTATGACAGGAACAAACAAAGCCAGCTTGTCCAGTAGTGGAGCTAGAAGATACACATATTTCTATTCATACTTTGTGACAGCTGATTGGCAAAGGTTGCTTTTCTATGCAACACTAAAGTCCTATTGAAAAACTGTCAGTGAAGTTATACACTGTTCAAAAGGATTATTGAAGTACTTTTGGCATATCTTTTATTCTGTATATCAAGAAAATTTTTGAGTTATTTATAAAATACATAGTTCAGGCTATTGATAGAGGTCATCAGGTAGGATTTAGAATGTATTATCATAGGTCATAACTTTTATAGCTTTTTCTTTTTCTCCTGTTCAGAAAAAAGTGTGCAAAATAACATTCTTCTAATGAAAAAAACAAAATAAACTATGTATTGACTTCAGTATGTTGAGTCAGAGTGAATATAGAGGAGAAATAAGGAAATAACAGAGAGAGAGACATTCACTAATGTATTAAAAAACGTTTTGGTCATTGGGATTATAAATTATTTAATATAATAAAAGAAAGTGCTTACAAAACATTCTAAAAGAGAAACTTTGAACATTTATGTATTTGCTTCTCTACAACCAAATAGCCTTGAATTCATTCAGGTATCTATCAGCAGGCACCTACCTGCCTTTGCAAATCTGAAGCACCAGTGTGGCCACAGTGCAGCAAAAAAAATCCCCACTAGATGGTAGTGGCACCACTAATTGCTGGTCCTTCACCTTAAAACTGTTTTTCTCAATTGCGTTGATGCTTGTACCTTCAAGATCATAATTAAACCATGGTATTTTTTAACCCAATTATAAGCCTACAATATTTGCTGATAAATTTAACAAATACTGAAATTTCCATCCTGTTGGTAACCATTTTACTAGCACTTGTTGGGCAAAATGAAATCAAAAAATAAATGTGGAAGTATTTACATGACTGAAAGGAACTGCAAAATTCAGAAATCAATAAATGACACTAAATTAATATAAGGGGGAAAAGAGTCAAAATCTTTCACTTTGAGTCAATTCAAGATTAAACTATAATTTTCTATAATGCCCTGAGAATCATCATTTAGGGAATGGGTCTTCTGTTCTCTAGAGTCTTCAGTCCTTTAGTGAACTATACTTTTCAAGACTCACTTCTTTAGATTTAAAAAAAAAAAAAATACTGTCATTTAGAAGAAAAGGTCATTCTAAAAAGCTCATGAGAAAATTGGTGTAAGCCACAATTTTCAAGAGATTCTTTGACATTAAAGAGTAGCACTCTTTATTGCTAAGTGTTTTAAAACTGAAAATTTATATTCAGTTCAATAAAACGGTAATACTTGACATCCATCTGTTTCCAGACACAAAGAAGTGGTTTAGCAAAAATGTATCCAAAATTTTTTCTACACAAAAAAATATTTCCTATTAGGGAATCACTTAAAGCAACATTCCCAGACTGCCCTGGGGGATATCAGTTGTATGTTATGTACTTTGGCTTGTCTTAGTGCTTTTCTGCCATTACCATGATATCATGTGTGTGTGCACTAGCTATCTTGCTTTGCCCTGTTTTAGGAAGGGTCTCTGAGCTACTATAGCCTCTAACACAGCCTTTATAAACCTTTTACAAGTACTCCTATTCATAGCCCATTTTTTTGCAAAAAATCTATATTAATCTGTATCTTTGTGCAATCATATTAGTCTGCTAATTTTAGAGAAGCTTTCAGTAACTCAGGGTTACTGCTTCCAGATTATTTGGTGCTTGAGAAACTAAAAGGAAAGGAGCTCAGGAGTAATAGCAACAAGCTAAGAATTAATACCAAGGAGGAAACAAATCAAATTAAATATGTTGGGTCCATGCCTTGGGCACAACCTGAATATCCTAAGTCAAGTTAACACTCTAGTCACACGTAAATCTAGTTCCCTGAGGCATCTACAGATTAGGAATGGCTTCTTTTAGAAATTCCACTAATTGTTTCCTCAGGGAGGATATTGATGTGTATATGAGCTGTTACATTTGCAGGCAGACATTTTCTTTAGTGGAAGAGACTTCAAGGAAACAATTCTCTTTTCCTGGCTATAGCTATTGAGTATCATGAAAACAGAGTCTGGTAATCTATCCTGCCAACTTTTGTTATGCTTAATGTGTTGCCTTTCCCTGGTCTTAAAATTAAGAGCCAAACACGGTTAGAGGGAAAAAAAGGGTTTTACCTCGGTATTTATTTAAGGATCCTTAGGTGCACCACATCCAGGTAGAATGTACCAAAACGCACCCCAGAATGCACACCAAAAATGCACACCCACGATGATTCATGTATACAGACCTTGCAAATTAGCATATCTATCAAAGATTCCCCAGTGAGATGCTCAAGAGAAGCCCCAGTCCTGAGGAACCTTCCCCCTGGATGGGCCTGTCTTGGTTTAGAGAATGGAGAGGACCTTGGTGTCTGGGGCTTTGTGACCCAACTGTGAGGTTTCCAAGATGTTTGGTCACTTGGCTTAACAGAACTTTGGGTCTAAGCTGGTTATCAGACTTAGGGAATTACAAGTATGTGGGCTAAAAGCACCAAGGATACATAAAAGCTGTATAAAAGGGTATATAAAAGGGGTATATAAAAAGGCAAAAAATCACCATGGCATCAAATGCTCATTTTAGACTGATTTATGCATTTATCCTGGGTGCTGCACATGGACACAATGAATTCTCCACTAAATATCTAAGATAGCTTCACGGGGCTTTTACCCTTGGAAAGCATAGAAAACCTGTCCAGGAGATGCAGAGTCTTCAGACTTCAGCTGAAACATCTGCAGTCTGTAATCTGTGAAACAATTCAGTTTCCCTGAAACACTGAGAATCGTGGGTAGTTCCCTGCAACCATGAGTGCACATTGTTGAGTTTCTCCTTCGGATAAAGGACACCCTATCATTATCAGCTTTTTATATTTATATTATTCAGGTTTTTTTCTGTGATTTAGGTGGTCAGAGGGTATCATCTGGTGGACTTCAGGAGCCAGGTGAGCTCCTCCAGTTCCAGCCCCATGTGAGGCTACTATGGCTCCAGGTCCAGCCAGTGGCAAGGCTAAACATTTTCCCAATACCACGCACAAACTGCTGACAGAGCTCACCACACAGACCAGCAGAGAGTAAACTGGATATTTGACCACTGACATATGTTCTGCCTAAATGCCTTTTCCTCTCTCAAATTTTAGCACAGGTAGTGAAAATAAAAGGCCTGGTAGATCATCAAAAACAACCTTGGGCTTAGGCAAATGTCTAAAGTCTGAACTGTGATTCTTAATTCTCTGCTTAATTCCTGACTAATTCTTGAGGTCCAGAAACTTAAATAATGCCTCAGTTTCTCTTGGCATCTGTGTTCCATTAGTATAAATGACCCTAATATTTCAGACCTGAATCTTTGGGGCAGCTCATCTCCTAGATGGTACCTAAATCTGTTCCACAGCTACAAACTGAATGGGACAATGCCTATGTACCAAAAGAGAGTAGAACTAGTAGTTGTAGTAGCTATAGGATGGAATATAGTTCCCATGGAATTTAAAGGATTAATTTTAAACTGCTGGCATCTCAGTGACTACAGCTGTCACTCAGGACTTCAAGACCAAGGTTCAGTTTTCCCCTTTCCCTGGGGATGTGACTTCAAATCACCTGCATCCCTGATCAGAAAGTAAACTCCTGTTGAAGCCATTTAATCCCAAAGAAAAGCCAGTTTGGCCAGGAGAACTGTTATCTGTTTTTTATTACCTGTGGCGGTCCCCTGGACTGTGGCATGAACCAAAGAAGGGAGCTCAAACCACACTAGTTTTAGCATAAGTTTTTCTATGGCTCTAATCTTTCTCTCAACCATGTCCTGAAAACAAAGAACAGCACATTTCATTTTTCAAAGAAAAGTCATAGACCCTAGTCTTACAAAGATGTTTCTGCAGACAGTCCTAAAAGGAAGTATTCACCTTGGTGAAATAATGCACCTTAGTTCTAAAGAGAAAAGCTTTTGCATAAGCTTATTTCAGCTTTTCTGTCTCTAGGTACTCAATACCTAGATTGTCCAGTATTTAATTTTCTTCAGGCATCATGCTGAGGGGTTTTATCCTTAACACGCTAGACTGGATTCTACTTGAAGAAGCAGGAACTTCAAAATTACATATTTTTAAAGTCTCTGCATTGTGGTTCACATATCTTTTTTCAGACTAGAGCCCTTTGATCTTTTATTATGTAGAGAATGTTCTAGTCTGAGACGTTAGTTGATTAATTTTTTTAATAAAGAGGAATGTACAAAGAAAAGCATAAATTAGATGTCATAATGATCAGTTTGGAATTTCTCAAATTCCAGCTGCAAGTTTTAGATATTTCTACATATAAATGAAAATCCTGCTACCGTAAAGAAAGACTGGTCATCCATGAATTTATTCTAAATATTTTATAATCCAGGAATATTAACAGGGAAATTAGACAGCTTTATGTAGCAATTTCTAATAAATACCATTACAATATATCATGCACTGAAGAGGCAGAGAGAGAGTCAGTTTTGCTTTAGTTTGGGGTGGGTGGGTTTTGTTTTGAGTTTGTTTCTTTTTTTGGAAAGGAACTCTCACACACAGACAGGTTTATGGGAAATATGTTCTGGAAGGCAAGATTTTTACAACTAAAATTAATATTTACAATACTTTGAAATTTGTAGGAAGACAATTACAAGTTTGAAATCTTTAGGATTTAATATTATCCTGGTTTAAGATTAGATACAATAATTCATACATAAATCAACCCCTCATTTGCCTGAGGATAGGAAAGTGTATCTCCCACACCCTTCCCACACACATCTTAATGTTTATACTGATCACTGGCAGCAGGGTTATGTGCCAACAACTCTTTTTCAGATGGCTGTCATTTAAAAGTAAAACAAAGATATAGATCCTAGAAGCCACCATGATTATTCTTTTGAAAATCCTCTGTGAGGACATTGTAATCACTGAAAGAATAGCAACTCTGCATGACCTTGACGACTCTAAATAGACTCCTGAGTTGTGATGACTTATGTAAAGAATTCTTACTGGCTCTCTCCTATTTTCATAGAAGAATCTATGTTCTTCTCCTTTCATATCACAGAGTATTGGAGTTCTGGAAACATAATGTGTACTGAAGACCTTACTGTGCTTTGTGGGTTTGTATTGCTTTTTGTTTTGTTTCTAGGACTGTTAAATATGGGTAAATATTTTCATATTAAAAAGTGCTTCTAGATTCATAAATGAGGGAAAAAGATGGAAAAGTAATCAATTATTGGGTAAAATAGGTGAGAAACACTTATTCTAAGTGCTCCAAAATCAAAAAGTGAAAGAAATAAACTCACAATTTATTATTTCATCAATAGTTCTTGACACTGCAATAAATTTCCTTAATTTTGAAAAGTTGTTTCATGATTTCTGAGTACTTTGAGGTATAAATACTAAAGAACTATGAGATACAGTGTACCAACTCTAGGAATTTCAAACATGTGGTTGTTTCCAAATGAAAAGTACCAAATAAAAAGCATTATCCCTGAAAATCTAAGTGAAAGTTATTTAACTTTTCATTTCAAGTTATGCTTATTCAACTGCAAGTGTTTTCCATTAAATCTTCAAACTGTATTTAAAAACAGCTGTAAAAGAAAGATGATGTTCCACATTCTTTTACCCTCTTTGTTGTTATCCAGCCTTGACAAAAGACTATGATCATCAAATACGATTGAATAACTCAATACAGAATCATGTTTGGGGTAAGAGAGTGTCCAGTTCTGTCACTGGTAATTATGTGGATATAACGCCAAGAAGACTAGAAGGTAATGTTTTGCCACTCAGATTTGCAAATGCAATCTGCAAATTATTGCACCATGGGAAACCTCTACATTTTGTAGAGGGCTATTGGTGACCAGTGCTTTTAAAACATGAAGCTTCACAAAATGTTGAGGAAGGTAATTCAAATATGTTTTTTCATCTGATATAGGGAGCATAAACTTGAAGAAGAGAAACAGACAAAGGTATAGATATTTTGTTTTCATTTCTTTTCTGTGGAATGCACGTGTATTAACATACATGAAAATGAACATGAGACTACATAAACTAACTTAAATAGAACAGAACCCAGAACCCCTTTTTCAGAAAAAAAAAAAAGAACCTCTAAAAAAAGGAGGACAGGCTGGGAATTAGCAAGAAACTTTACCCATAGACTTTTTTCCCCTAGGTAATATCTGGTGTTTTGTAAATCTACAATTTTTTAAGCACCCAGTACTAGTTACTTTTTAGAAAAAGCATAGTAGTGTAGGTATTAACAGAGGATGGGGTGATTGTAGCACTCAGGAGCCATCACATTGGACTGGAAATTCAGATTCTGTCTGTTTGGGCAATTATTGTTTTCTCATAAAGAACATTCTTCGCACTTCTCTGACATTTCTTTCATGTTTGGGATCTGAAATTACTGGAGTGTATAAATAAGATTATCCAGATTTTTACAGTCAGAGAAACTGGGGCACTATGTGGGTAAATGGCTTGCTTAGCTTATGGCAAAGTTGAGAATTAAACCAGTATTTTCTAACTGCTAGTTTCAGAAGAAAATATTATGTCCTGTGTTTTTTACCTCCTTTGGAATTTGAGGAGTTTTGACTCCTTTAATGTTAATTCCGTTTTTGTTATAGTAATTAAGTAAGTATGATAGCTTAGGGTCTAGTTTGTAGTTAGCTGTAAATTACTAATCCAATAGCCATCTATCTCAATTTTTTATGTGTAAAGAGTTAGCCTACAGCTATCTCATCTACAGAAGAAATAAGCAGATCTGAGAAGTTTCTGATTAGCAACTGCATACTATGTTATTTGAGTGCTCACACATCCTTGAATGTAAAAGGTGCTTGGAAAAGCCTTCAGTTTTCATCTTCCTTGGCTAAAAGAGTTAACTGTTTTTAAATCACGGCTTGCATAATCCTGTCCATAGGACAAATAAATCAAGTAAGTAAGTCTACAAATACTTTGGAAATTCAACTTGTGATAAAGTTTAGTGGTTTTCTAGTTTATATTCTCAAAGTCTACTTGCAAAAGAAAGAGAATAATATGTAATTCTTTTAAATGTTTTCAAAAAATGTAAGTTAAAGGATGTAACTGATGTTATTAACAAAAATGTTTACTTTCTATAATGTCTCACAGTACTAGAAGACTGTAAAGTTTTTCTTCAACCAAGATGTTAGAACATCAAAGCAATTAAATAATTGTTAAACCTTAGGACAGAAGAATCATGCACCCAAGTGAGGAATTCAAAAGAAATGCAGAGGGGAAACAGAAAAAGAAAGAATATGGAGACTTGATATGTCAGTGCACCTGAGCAATTAAGTAGGTAAAAAAAAAAATACTGACACATCAGTCAGCTTCATATACAGACTGAAAAAGACATAAGCTTATAAATTATTACTGTAGGATACAGTATTTGGGCAGTTTACTCTGCTCCTTTCCACCCTCAGTGTAGCAGCCACATTTAAATGACTCTATCACTTTGCTGGACCTGGGTGATTCACGCTTCCACTGAAGTGCTTTCTCACTTATTTTCTCTGACTCCAGAGGCTACCTTTTACTCAGATGGAAGCAGGAATACTTTTTCATTCCCTTGAAGACTTCATTTTTTGTCCAGGACAGCTGGTGTGTTAGGAGAAGTAAAAAGTAGTTCTGCATACAGAAAACCTTTGTGAATAATTTGCTTGAATATTGTCATTAGCTGGAGTCAACCTTTTCTTATTCATGACTGTGTAAATTTTGATTTTTATCAGTTTTAAAATCCAATGTATGTATATCTGATTTAAGTTATCAGGTGTGTGATTCCCCTGTGCACCTGGTCAGTTTTATTTGGTTGGACATTAGCCAGCAATGTGTGCTCACGCTCCAGAAAGACAATCGTATCCTGGGCTGCATCACATAAACATGACCAGCAAGTCAATAGAGGTGAAACCTCACCTGGAGGGTTGCATCCAGCTCTGGCCTCCTCAGCACAAGAAAGACATGGACCTGTTGGAGCACATCCAGAAGAGGGCCATGAAGATCATAGGATCATCGAACAGTTTAGGTTGGAAAGGGCCATAAAGGTCATCTATCTCCCTAGTGATAATACGAAAAATTCAAGAATGATTTAGAAACAGACAGGCAAGGGCTGCGGTCTACGTTTTTAAATGAGACTATATTCTCGTTTTAGTGATGTCTCCATTGCAGTTTAAGACACATTAAATGGATTTGATTTTCTGGGAAGTAGATTACTGCATTTTCAATGCTGCACATAACAATGCTGGACATAATTGATAAATGTAAAATCTATTATTGCTTTTTTAAATTAAGGCTCCCATGCTGAAAATTAGGACAAAAGGTTAGGAATCTTCAAAAGATTTTCTGGCCATGCAAAAGATGCATCATACTAGGCAGGTCTTGGTCTTTAAGATTTAGCTGCAGCATGCTGTGGTTCTCTTAGAGTTCACACAAAGTGCTTTTCTTGCCAGGGAAAGGAATGTATGGATAGGAACTTTTGTGCATCTGATCTCATTCTGATATGGGATTAAAATATGCCTGGATCACTTACACGGGCCTAGGTACTAAGATGTGCTCATGGTTTGTGTACTCTAAATATAGCTCATCTTTCCTAAAAGAAGCCACTTCACCACTCTGCAATTCCATCTGTTTGATGGTGCCTCATTCCACATTTGAATTCAGTAGAAATTTTCTGGGGACTTTGTCTCTCCCAGTTGAGTCTGATAAAACGTTGGCAGACATTGGTGAGAACTTAAGTGTGCAACCAGTTAATAAGAGATCCATGGTGATTGAGAAGAAAAGATCTTTTGGCCTCTATAAGAACACTGCTTCCTTGTCTATACTGCTGCATCACTATATTTAATGAAAATAACACTAAATTTCCTCTGGTATATTGCTGGAGAGTCAGTTAAATAATCTCAAGTGTCCTTAAATTATAACTGATGGAGCTGCTTAAAAGTGAGTTTGGTTGATTTAACTGCATCATGTCTCTTTCAAACTCATTCCTCTGAGCATGGGATAAAGATTTCGTGGCTGATCTGCACTTGGTTTGATAGTGTGTTTGTCTTAAAAATATAATTTTGTACCTATATTTCACCAACTCAAATATTCATATGGGCTCTTTATTTAACAACATTCCTGACATTAGAGGAGGAAATTACTCTTTTTAAGAAAGAACAAGATAGAGACAGTATGCTCTAAATTAGTGTTATGTGGCTGAAAATATTATATGGAGAGGAATGCTCTATTAATTGGAAAGCCCTTGGGAATAGTCAGCCAATGAAATCCAGTGATTGACTGCATGTTCCTAACTTACTAGATTTAAATAGATGTTGACTCATCGCAACAGTGGTCATAGCAACAGATCATTCCATTTAGAGGGGAGAGGGATGTAGAGCAATACTGTGCTTGAAATATGCTTATACTTAAACAGACACAGACACACAGAGAGATATAGATATAAACATCTAAAACATGCTTTCCAAGAGCCATATAATCATTTTACAACCTGTTAGGAACTTTGCCCTTAGCAATATTTGTAGTCTACACACTCAAAGATATAAAATGAGAATTGAACGATTTTGCTGCATCATTTCATATCCTGACTTCGTTCTGCTCAATCTTTAAATCAATTAATCATCAAGAAAAGTATATAAACAAAATTATATGAGAGTAGGCTAATACTGTTCATATTGATTTGAAATATATGATTTTTTAAAAGTGAAATCTGAACTTGTAAACAGAAAATTACTTATTATTTACTTTCACTAAGTTTTGTTAGGTTTTTTTAATCAGAAGGGTTTGTAAGAATTGTAAAAAGTAACATACCAATGTACCACCCACACAGTGATATTTTTAACATTCACTACCACAGGAACATAATGCCCTCATCATTGATGAGTTCCTGAGGAAAACTGGTTCCAGACGTTTCACTTTTAACAAAACCAATTTTTTTGGAGAGAATGGTAAAGGGGAATCACACTCTTTTTATTGGAATAATCCCACAGGAAGATTTTATGCTTCAACTAGTTCAGATGTTTAGTCCCCTTTAGTATCTAAATAACTTCGTGTTTTATTATTCTTGTGATAGTATTAATAATAACTTTAACAATTTATGATAGCACCTTTTTACACCTAGTGATGTAAGAGTATGGAAAAATGAATTGGTGAAAGACACAGTATTTTCCCCATCATAGTTATGTACTTGAAAAGTTGGACTATTTTTCATCTGAACTGCCGCTGGAAAATGTGGGTGTAAAAATTTTATAAGAATGTAGTACCTTTTCCCACTCACTAAACTTTAACTGGACTGCTCCTAGCAATTTTTTAAGTGGCTGCCCAGAAGTCTTAGTTCTTTCTGTAGAATAACTGCCTCACCTTACTAAAATTAAGAAAAGAATATGTCAAATACATGCTCAGAATATTTATCTTTTCAGACAGAAAATGCATATTGTGGGCCAAACTTTTATCCTATGAGAGTAAATTGCTTACTGGTTTAAACTGATTTCAAAACAAACATACAAGTACATTGATTTTTTTGGCAGAAAACGAAAAAGGTGGATCCAGTCTGCGTATAGAAAAAGATCCCCAAAATGAAGCAGTTGTGATGATTGATAAAAACTCTGACAACCATTTTTTGTGACTTAGAAGTTTTCTAGTATTTTTTGAAGAAACTGGTCAATTTGTTTCACACAGTGGTTCACAAGCTTGGCAGAACAGGAGAGAGAGACCTGTGTGTCTTTTGTTTTCTACACTGTAAACTAGAAAGGGATGGTACGACAACATCATAGGAGGAGGAACGGAAAAGAAAAAAATAGCTGTAGATCTCTGTATAGTGTTCTCACTAGTTATTCAGTATGGATAAGTACAGCTCACTACAGGGATTATGTCATTGACATATAGTAAAAATTACTGTGGTGGTTTTTTCTTATTAATAGCCTGTGAGAGATACTTCCCCTCAAACTCAGAGAATTTATCACAGAATTCACTTACTCAGAGACAGAGTTCAGAAATTCCCCCAGAGGGAAAATGCCTACTGAATAAAAGGTGTCACTTCTCACAAAAGCTGCCCTAATGTTTCTGATGGAATTTGAAACTATTTGAAACTATTTGAAACTGAAGCTCAGTCCAATATAGTTTCAATTTATATATATAAAACTCTAATATATAGAGGGAATATAAAATATCTAGGATGATAATTTATAGTGTACATATAAAAAAATTTAGACAAAGCTTATTAATTACTAGTGCTATTCATCCCTAAAAGATTAATTGATTAATTTTTTACTTATGCATTTTTTAGTATGCATTCCTATATATTTTTATATCTGAGGTTACCTTATCATAATTTGTAAAATCTCTATTAACGAATCCTGGTTAGTTAAGATTAAGA
The DNA here is from genome assembly GCA_013399875.1 of Gymnorhina tibicen. Lineage (NCBI taxonomy): Eukaryota > Metazoa > Chordata > Aves > Passeriformes > Artamidae > Gymnorhina > Gymnorhina tibicen. Next base: position 2,065,191 of record VXAZ01007368.1, read on the forward strand.
AAGTTTAGGAAACAGGTGCTAACAAGTGTGAGAACAACTGTAAATCATTAATTCGTAATACGAATATATTTGGCAAATTTCTACAATCTGATGCTGTGGATAGAAACAAGCACAACAGAAACCAATTCCTTTAATCTGTTGATAGAAGATGCTGTATGATTACACTCTGCNTACATTAATCTGTTAATAGAAAATATTGTATGATTACACTGCGCAAACTTACACTAGAGGAAGTGGTAAACAGCAACAATATTACCCAAAGAAATCTCTAAAGTCCCCTTGACATTCAGACAAAGAGCTTCCAGAGATTTCTCAAAAGGAGTTTGGAAATGGTGCTTACGTGTGGGAGTTTAAAGAATCTCTATGTCCCTATATAGATCCTGTTCTCTTAAAGGGAAGCTTCAAACCCAGTATCCAGGAATAGGGTGCACTTTTAACACAGTTTAACCTTCTTTCCAATGCCACTAGTGTTGGAAACTACAAAGCTTTAGGCATGCTGAGAACAATCTACACAGTGCTACAGATTGTTAGCAACCAATACTGCTTACCTCTTTTTCTGAATAATTTCTTTTTTAATGTATCTTAAAAATTAATTGTTTTGCATTAAGAACTTAATGTTATTCCACGGAATTATTTATTAAAACTATGTCTTCACATAGAATAGCTCTATTCATTTTCAGTTATAGTATCTGAAATGCTAAAATGATAAAGTGCTAACACGATAAAATGATAAAATTAAGTGGAAAAATAACCTCTAGAGTTCTAAATACAGTGATAAGTGAAAAATACAGTTGGTAGAACATAAATTGTATCTTTCTACATGGATGATAATTTAGAAGAAACTGTGTTGAAGTAAATGGAATTAGAATAAAATAAAGAGTTTGAGAAATCAAAATTTGGTTGAATCCATGAAACGAAAATAGAAGAAAATCTCAGATTTGTCTTTCAAAATTAAAGCAAAATACAGAACTAAGTTAGTGAATAGGTTATGTGGGACAGTGGTACCAAGAGCGGTGGTTTTATGGGTATTTGAAAAAATTACACGATACTGTAAAAAAGATGCATTCTTTTTAAGCAATTGTTCAAGTAAGATAAGAGATGGAAATTGAGGAAAGTCAAAAAAAGCTAGTTGCTTAAATATTCCAAAGTACTATTTGATAGTAGTTTTTATTTGTGGATTTGTATCAAAAGACACAAGGAACAGGATGTATCATAGGACAGTAGCCCAAAGACTCCTTCGTAAGAACACTTGTAAAAACTAAAAGACATTTATTGCTGAGTAACTGTTCTTCAGTTCATAGGTGGCCAGTTAATTAGTGGCCATACAGTCTATCTCATTATTAAATTAAAAGGTATAAATCTAATTCGAAAAGGATTCGGCATGATGGTAAGGATAGGAATGTGTTTTCTTCACTGAGGTAGGGATTGCATATGTTTGAACAGCATATACCCCAACAGAGGAGACCAAAGAGCTTTGTAATTTCCATTTCTCAAAAATGAAGTCCTATTGCAGAGTTTGGATTGTTTTTCAGAAGTGTCTTTCTCTTCCACTGACTCCCAGATAACAAGTTTGCATCAATCTTTCCAGTCAACTACTTTGAATAAATGACTACATCAAAAGGTCTCATTGTTCAGTCATTTTATCCAAGAAATGGTAGCAAAAGTTCTGATAATGTGAGACTACACTTCCTAAAAATATTTCTCTCTCATGGTAGATAGGTATCAGCCCAAAATTTTAGGCAAACAGTTGAAACACACAGTCACAAAGGACAATATATGATGCAGTACTAGGACATGGTTTCAGTAACAGGATTAAGCACTCTTCCCAATTGAAATATCCAGGCATTCCTACATCATGATGCTGTACTGATATCACCAAACATATGTCATTACACTGCAAACAAAGTAAGACATACACATGCATCATAACCTAAAACACTGTAATCTGTAGAGGCGTGAGGATTTATATGGTTTGGGACCACCGTCATATAAAACTTAATGTGAAAAAGTTTGAATCTTTACTCCATCTGAGCAACTGCTTGTTGTAGATTCAAAATTAATCTAGACACAGCCAATGAACGTAATTATCCTCCTAATCTAAATGCTATAGAAACTGCAGTACATTTCCAAATAAGACCAACTTTAATTTGTTAAAACTCCCTAAGTCTCCTCGGTTTTTATCTCTAGATTTTAAACATTATATTTTCATTTTTAGAAATATTCAGAATTCAGAGACAAATACTTGATAAAGCATTAGCAAATGAGAATAGAGAATAGATGAAAATGAATGTAAATACTAATGCCAAAGGCAAGTGCTTAGATTCTGCACTGCACAGTGTAAAGCCTGGCACCTTCTCCTGGTAACAGCGTTTACTACGTGGGGAGAAGTTATATATGTTAGTAGTTAAGGTGATTTAAGGGAAATCCTATGACAAGAATAGAAGAGCAAATTCATACAGTTCATGGCTCTGTTCACAGCTGCTTTCTTGAAAGGGAATATACCAATTTTTGATTTACCTCTAGTTCAGTCTTTTACACCTTTTGCTTAGAGATGTGAAAACCACTTGCTTAGAAATGTGAAAGAACAGGGCAAACTTTAGAGACTAGAGTAGAATTATTCTGCATATTTAAACAAAACCACCAAGTAGCAATGTAATGATTTTTCTGATTCTCCACATAATTGCATTATGCATGGAGCTGTGAGACATATGTAAGCTTGGCAGACTACACATTATCTAGTAATTTTTCAGCAATGAAACAATAAACACAAAGTATCACTTCTCATTCAGGTAGTTCATAATGTACTAGTACTTCAAGCTAATGAAAGGATCACGTTATTGAAGTAAGACATCAAAAAATCATGGTACTCTCTCCTTCATTAATGGATTAAGGTAAAGGCAACTAATTGATGTATGAACCAGTCTAAGTCACTGGTGTTATTAGTTTTTCCAGAACATCTGTAATGAAATTCCCTTTAAAAAAAGCAGATATAGCAAAGTCTCTGTGGACTTCTAATTTTTTTGGGGATTGCTGGGGTTTTTTTTATATAATGCACGCTGCAGTCTCCAGCCTCTCTCCAGGTTCTTATGTGTATTGTAACATCTAGAAATAAAAATTCAGACATATAATGATTTTCCAGTAGAATCTCTTAACTGAATATTTTTTCAAGTGCAAAAGCAGTAAAGGCAAATACAAATCAATTCATTCTGCCAAAGCAAAGACATTTAAACCATTCTTCAGTCCTCAGTTTACACAACATAGAAAGCCCCTAGTCTTTTTCAAAGCATAAAAAAACAAAACCAAGAAATGTTTACATTCCATGCATAAGGACAATGAAACATCCAGGCTCCTTTTGATTCATAGAACCCTTGCAAGTCCTTACTCCTGGAAATTATCCTACAAGTAATCCCTTTATCATCTGATTTTAATGATCACTAGATATATGATCATAGATGTTTTAGATCTTTTTACCATGAACCAAATACCTGAAATTCTTGCCAGACACTCTCCCTGAGATAAGCATATGTTATCTCTGCTAGTTACTTCCCTTAAATCACTAACATTATTTAATTGTCAGCTGACTTAAGCCACATGCAACTATGCTATATAGGACAAAAGGGATAAGACAGTGGATTGGTGAATTTTAATAAATAGTATAATCAATGGCAACATAGAATAATTGTTAATAGCATTCAGTATTTACCACCATTAAACTTTATAACAACTTGCAACTGTACAAGTCAGAGATTACTTGCATTCTCAAAAGAGAAAATTTGCTTTTGTTTTCATGGTTTTGCTGAAGTTAATATAGTAAATAATGACTTCATTGTTCACTATTGAAGTATGAGAAACTGAAGATCACAAAAGTTTTAGCCTTTAGATACTGCAAAGTCAGTTAAAGATATTTAAAATATTCTAGATATAGGCTCATCAAAATAACAAGATTTAAACAGACCTGCTAGAAGACTGACCACAGAAAATTTTGCTTGTGCTCTCCAGTTTGTGATTTTTTTTATACAAAAGGAAATTTAATTAATGAACATGCTTAAGATAAAATGAACAAATGTCTCAAAGATCGCTACAGTCCTCACTCTTCAATCATTTAATTTCTATGTTGAAAAGATGAATTGAAAAGCAGCTTCAAAGCAAGTCTAATCAAGATTACAGTCCCCGTGTAATAAACAATGTGTAAACTCAGATATTTGTTAACTACTTAATTAGAACTGAAAAGAAATCTAAAACATACATTGAATTATAATAAATAATGGGAATAAAGAGGTGATAAAAATGCAAGAAAATTAAAACAGCCTTGTTGATGATGATTTAGAAGACTAAGAGAGGATAGAAAATTCTGTGACAGGTATACTGTCCTGGTAAGCAGAAAAGAGTTATTAGGTTGGAACTTAAACTATACCTTCTGCAACCCTGTAGAGTATCCTGAACTACCTTACAGAGCACAAAATGTTTCAGAATTGGCTTCTAAAAGAGTTGTGTCTATAAAAATTTCAAAATAAGAGTAAGCACTATGCTTTGAGAAGCTAATATAGCAAGATCTTCTATACTGAAAAGCAGAACCCCTTTCTGTGCCTCATATTCCCGACCCGTAACATAAACAATGTTTATCATAATGAGTTTGTCTGTATATTACTTTAAAAATCTATATAAAAATGCCTAGATATTTCTAGTAAAAACTGAGTGGACAGCTTTCAAAAAATGAAACCTGAATGTTTTAAAAATCTTTGCAGAGAAAGACATTTAGGAACTCTGGAAAAAACAGAGATTTTTTTTTCCCAGTAGACTACAAAACAGTAATGAATTAAAGAAATTCTCCTTCTTATAGACCCTGACATTCTTCTTTCAAAGTGAGACTCATGTCTGATGGGTTCAAGTAGCTTTTTAAAAAAATGAATAAAGGCAGTGAATTGTACATCCAAAGAGAGTAACAGAAGCTGAGGCTATCAACAGGTTGTTCCCTGTAGGTGAAAATAACACTTAATAGATTAAGAAGGGATTATTAAAATTGTTTAGCCACAAAAGATAAATCCTTGGATTATTGACAGTAATAATTCCTTTGTTCCCACTCTCAGATTAACACTTCTGTATTATTGGATCAAAGATGAAGTAGATAGGTGTTATGTAGATTTCAAGGAATTCTGGTTTTAGAACAATCATCAATAAAGCTACAGTAGGTGGGGATCACAGGACAGGATGAAATGAAGGGCAGTAGACCTAGTGTAGAGGGTAAATAATGTGAGACAACTGCAGCCAGGAACCAGGCAGCACAAGTTCAATGGTGTTAAATACTGAATGCTTTATTAAAAATTATTCTATGTTACCACTGATTACACTATTTACTAAAACTCACCAATCTACTGTGTTATTCCATTTGTCTTATATAGTATAGTTGCATGTGGCTTAAGTCAACTTACAATTCACGACTGCCTGCTGAGTTTATGAGCTCTAATACCCCTAATGAGTGTGTCATATCCAGGAAATTGCTAGGGACAATTTTTGATGCAGGTTGGACACGACAATTTGGAAGGTTCTTTGCTCCTTAAAATCAAAGATGAACTTGCCAGATGCATAATAGTCGATGAAAGTTTTTGCTTAAGGGACTGTGAGACAGTAGAGATCTAACATCTGGGGAAGTGAGACAAGAGACTTAAGCACAGAAAACTGGTATTGTCAGCTCACTGATAGGCAGGAAGCAATGGCATGCTGACAAGCAGGAGAAGGGAGTCCAGAAACAGCCAGCTGATTTTCTAGGACAACCTTCACAAAGCACTCTTTCATGGTCTATTCCAGTGTGCAAGAAGCTGAATAGGCATGGCAGGTGGCCAAACTGGTTAAATAAGGAATTGCTGACTGAACTAAAAAATAAAAATATCCTATATGGAAGGTAGAAAAGGGGACAGGCTACCAATGCGAGATGCAGAAGCATCACCTAGATTTGCAGCAGTGGACTTGAGAATGGCAAGGATGTGAAAGGAAACTGCATATTTTCTTATATATTTAATGAATTTATATAAACTTCAGATGTGCCCCCCAAATCTTTACTCTAAATGTCATGAAGCATTGCTAAAATTTGCACTAAGACTGATCTTCCTCATATGAAGAACATTTGGGAAGCTGAGTGTGCAGAGGGAATCAAAAGTTGTAGCAGCATAATCAAAGGCTCATGTCTATAACTCCAAGTGAATGCTGTTGGTTACATTTTCTGCAAAGTACAATGGGGGAAAAAACTATACACTGTCATCAAATGAAGACGAGTTACTGAATCACATCATAAGATTTAGAAAGATTAGGTAATTTTTTGATATAACAAAGCATATATATTTTTGATATAGGCAAGGATTAAATAGCAATTCAGATAAATTTGAATCTAAGAAAACTACAGCTGAATCCATGAGAGGAAGGAAAATTGATAACCTGACAATCCCTGATAGGTTTATTTTCTGAAAGTGCTTTAATACAGTACTGCCCTAACATGTCTGGACTTTTCTCTCTGCCAAAGGTTGCCCTGTAGAGACAGCACAGAACAGACTGCATGTTCTTACAGTTGCTTTAGTTCACAGTCTGGCTGTGAGACTCCAGCTCCTAATAAAAGGAACTATTTATTAATATGTCAAAGTGCAGCAGCTGACAAGAAATCTGTTACTGCTGTAGCTGTTGAGGTGGTGGTGATCTCTGGCAGAAGGGCAGGGAAACATCTTCAGCTAAATCTGCGGTAGTGGATCTGACAGAACTTTAAATTAGTATTTCCCATTTCAAACTGGACAAGAATTGAATTTTTCTTGCTTCAAATTGTGCTCTAGACTTTCTTTTTTTTACATTGGTCTGAACAAAATTTTAAAGGAAAAGTGAAACTTGAGAGAATAATTTTTAACTACTAACACCATTAAATACATTTTCAATGTAATTGTTTGTGTCTGTCTTCTTACAGTTACATAATGTTAAACTTGCTGTCTTTCTAATGTTTCATCTCCAAAGTTGTTGCTACAGGCTTTGAAATAGTAGTTAACTGCATTTTGGAATTTAAATGAGCTGTGACCTATTTTAGTTTTTTTTCTTCCCAATGCCAAAAGCACTGTCTTTCAAAACAAGCTGTATCAAATCAAAGAATTGATGAAATTTATTAGGGAAAAGTGTTCACTTCTAATCCATCAATACAAGCACAGTACTGTAGTGCATGATAATGAATACCCAGAAGATCATGTGAGACTCATTTGTGAATTTGATGGACGTTTTCCACACAAGCATGATCAACTTTATGGTACATAAGCTTATCACTCTCATGTTCCTGTTAGAAGTCTTCTTAACTGCTGTGGAGAAGCCCTATTCTTGTCCAACAAATGTAGACTTTGTGGGTACTATTCAGCAATAGAAATGGTATTTTTGTTTGTTCATTTAAAACAACAAAAATCCATAGGTGATGCTTTCATTTGTAAGAAATCACTCCCAACTGGGCACTGCCTTTCGAGCTGAATAATCTGGTAATAGTGATGAATTTACACAGCCATGCAGATCAGCAGGTATTACTGCATATTTTGAAACAGTTCTATGGCTGCATTGTCTCACAGACTGAATTAATGTACCAGTTGAAAGGAAGGCAGAAATCACAAGGGTATCCAGGAGATCAAGCTCTCCTCCAGGATTCCTACTGGCAATTCCTTGTAGAAAATTTTTCTCTGCATCACTTTGGTAACTACAAATATGAGATAGTAAGTGTTATTTTATTCTCCCATCCTGTCTCCTCTCTTCAGATTGTAAGCCCTTCAGGAGAGCAATATGTTCATATTGGTCTATGTTCACTGTGAAATTTCTTTATCTATATCTTCTATACCTATACCTATGTCTATATCTATTCATTTATATCCATCTTTATCTATCTGCATCTATATCATTTATATCTAGATAGCTAGATAGATGGATAGGCGGATGGATAGATGGATAGACAGACACACACTGTGTCCTAGAACTGTGCTTCTTTCAGAGTAGGTCCTTTACTTGCACTTGAACTTCAAGAAAAAGGTGAAGAAATAAATTATTTTAAATTCTGGAAAACTAAGGATTTCATGTATTAAGAGCAACTGTAATACATTAAGAAATTTGAAATACAGTTATAAACACCTCCTGTACGAATTCATTCTTTTCAACTAGAATTTCTAGTAAGAGAACATACTTTTGGTGAATATTTTTCCCCAAAATAATGATCAAGAATAACAGAAACCAGAAGAAATACACAAACTAACAAGTAAGATAACAAAATGGCACCTCAGTAAATTAAGTAAAAAAAAAAAAAACACTCAAGAAAAAAATAGGGGTTAGATTGAAAAAATAAAAAAATAGAGACAAATTCTTTCAAATACATTTTAAATGTCCAGTATAGTTTTATGTAAATTTTGAATTGAGATTTGTGTAAAAGGCTCTTAGAAAAAAAAGAAAACCAGAGGGTCTGATATTTTTATCAGATAAAAAATGGACCTTGTAATAGACTTTTTAAAGTAGATTTATAAATATTTAAAAGATCAATATAATTTTCATATACTGAACTGAAGGGCTTTGTATTTCATTAAACAATTTCTTCTGCCCTTCCCCTCTTTTAGAAGAATTTATATTTAACATATAAATTTGATTTACTCTCATAAATTTGATTTACTTTTCAACCTGTTAACTGTGTCTAATTTCTAACTTTAGGCAGTAAATTTTTAAGTACTTGTAAGCATACACACAAAAATCTGTCTTTCTGCATCTCAGTGCAAAAAATTGCTTTCAAGTAATAGCAATGAAAATTATTTTATTATTAGCAAGCTTTCTGATTTTCTGATTCCTGAGAATTTTGTTTCATACCACAGGAAATATGTACACAAAGTACATATTTGAATAAATAGTTTTGAACACAACCAGTTGCACAGCCATATAGAGCTTGTTGCAAACTCTATTGAACTTAAATAAATTGAACTTAAATAAAAGAGGAAGAAATGAGTTTAAATTCCATTTGTAGTCATCCCCCAACAACAGCAGAAAACATCTGTACAGATGTTCAGCCAGTTAGAAACTTCGGGGTTTATAGTAAGGATACTCTGCAGTAGTCTATGGGAACTTTAATATCTTGTACTAAAGAAAGTTCTTACTGCCACAAAAAGGTACAAAGTAAATACCATACAAATTTGTATTATTACCTGTTCATGAAAGAAAACTAAACTCACAAAAACAGCACATGAAAGAAGGCAGACATCTAGGTAGCCCAGGAATGGCTCTTCACAGGAAATAGTAAAACCCTTATATACAGATTATGATCAAATTTGAAAGGTGTTTAAAACAGACATTCATGACACTTTTTGTGATAAGCACGGAAAGCACTAATTCTGTCACTTCAAAACACATGAGCTCCACCCTTGGAACTAACGCTTTTTTTGATAAATATTTTTGTTATTATTCTATCTACATTGATCAGATAAATTCATGACTTAAATTGTTATATTCATAATTAAGGACTGTTATAAAAGCATAGGAAAATTATGTTCATCTTTGTGAATTTGATGAATCTGTCTTTAATAAACCAAGGACAAATCTTCCTGTTAAATTTTTAGGGAAAGGACTCAGATCATTAAGGAAATTTTTAAATATAACAGTGGATAATTGTATAAATTCAATATACATTTTCTGGATATACATTTTGTTTAACAGGAAACTGTGTAATGAATTGCTGAGGAAGTTAAACTTTAGTCTGTGGCATATAGCTCTTTAATATCAGCAATAACTACTTCTGTAAAGAAATAATATGTATCCCTCTGATGAATATTATGTCAGAGTTATGTCAAAGACTTAATTATTTTGCAGGACCAATTGGCTATCAGTCTGCTTTTCAATATCTTAAAGAAAATTTAGGAGATAAGTAAACTCTAGGGAGAAAAATGAAAAATATCACTTCTTCAGTCTTTTTGTAGTAATATCTTCTTAACTTGCTAACTAAAATAAACACAAGAGTTTAAGGAAGTTCATGTTATTTTTACTGGTTATCAGCATCACTATATGACTTTCAGTTCTGCTTTTAAAAGTTTTTGTCCCACTTGAGCTTTGTACCTCTTTGGTAAGGAAATTCACAAACTGGTGAATTCTCTTGCATACACCATTATGAAGTAGAGTGGGAAAGGAACTAGAAGAATGATTATTCACTTCCTAATACTGTTTTCAATTACATTAGCTTCTACCATCAGAATAAAATGTCACTGCAGAAATGCACATATCAGGACAGAGGCAAAAACAATCTTCACAAGTTGATAAATCCACTTGTAAAATGTCTGTGTTTTCTCTCAAGAGAAATACAGGGAAAATACGAAGATGTGTCTTTCTCTCCTCCTCTGTAGTGCCTCTTTATTATCTGCATTTGGACATACTCCTTTACCTTGTCACAAAAGCTAAAAAGGAGCAGCAGCAAGGCCAAATGTTTCTCACAAAAATCCTCACTTCAGCTCTGGAGCTGATTCATCTCTCATCTCTATACACAAGCATGCCACAACCACACTGTAATTGAAAAAGCCTAGTAAGACACTTTTTACATGACTTCTGCATCTCTGTAATTTCAGACATTACAACTTAGCTACTCTCTTTCCAAAGATTTTACAAGTATAAGGGTTTTATAGGTGTCAAAAGATCATATCTTCTGATCTTTGAAATTCATTTAGCCTCCACATAAGTTGTGGCCTCCATGTGCAATATAAGCTATTTTTGAACAATTAATGTTGAGCTTCAAAAGCAATCACACATCTGAATCTGGCCAGCAAGCAAACATTACTGAAATCCCTGGGGAAAGTTTGATGTACTCATTTGCTCTCCAAGGCTGCTGAATGCCAACACAACCTTTCTGAGGATGTTGTGCTGTATACCAGTAATCTTACCGAGGCCAGACCTACAGGGTTTGATCAATTTTCAAACAAGGGGTGCACATAAATCTCTCTGAAAAAGGCTGTGAGGACAAACTGGATCCTAGCACTTCATGACACATTTGAGTAATGGCTGCACCTGAATTTAAATACAAACCACAAGGAAGCAAGAAACATGCAAAATAGCAACAGTCAGACATATGTTCATATATTGCAGTGATCTGTTTTCTGATTTTTAGCTGCATTTGTCTCAGAGAGGTTGCCATACCTTCAGTAATGAGATACAAGAAGAAATATTCAGAAAAATACATCTGTAATAAATATCAATCCTCCTACTAGAAAATGCTACCACTCATTAAGAATAAAAAGAATAATGCAAAGACTTTCTCTTTTATTGCTAGCAATCAATGTAATTTACTAAAATAGTTAAGCTGCCCCATTTGTTACACCTCTAGGTTTCCACGATTTCCAATACATGTTAGATGAACTGTAGAATTTTTGTATTGGTTAGGCGAAAGCAGAAGTCCTAGCCCATATGCAGTTATCCAGAACTGATAGATGGCTGGAATTCCCTGGCCCCTAGTTATATATTTTATCATCTTCCGTTTGCAGTGTATAGCCCCATTATATTCCATTGATAAACTTTTACCAGACTTGCTTGCAGCCACAAATTATGGTTTGTGCTAAGTATTGAGATAACTTACATTCTACTACCATGTTACATCCAAATTGCCTCTTCTCATTAAAAACAATCCTATGAGAATGACTACCTATTTCCGTAAAAAAACATTGTAACGTAACACACATAATAAAGAATAAACTTCACAGCTTCTGAAATCATTTTAGCATATTTGACATCAGTATTTCACAGTAAAAATACAGCTATGATCATCCAAGAATGAAACATATTAATCAGAACAGTTTAATTTTAAATTCAGAGAATAATAATAAACAGTTAAATCTGGCTAAAGTCCATATGTATTCCATAAGACCTGCAGCAGCAATCAAAAAAGACGAAAAATATCCATTCAAAATGGTTCTCATAAAGAACTTGTGTTTTAACAGTTTCTGTTCAAGATCCAGGTAACTCAGAACAGGCCTTCAAATACGAGAATTTTAAAAACAGAAATGTAAAAAATATTTTAGTTAATATTATATCTAGTTGCTTCCTGTCCATACTCCCTCCTCCTTCTGAAACCTTTCCCAGACTTCCACACCAAATTTTTATCTGCTTACTGGACATATTAACTTCAGATAAATCTTGCAATAAGAGACTAGAATGTACTGTGCATGCATTTGCTTTGCACATTAAGCCATGACTGGTCTACTTATTTACATTTTCAGAGGTTTGAACTAAAATATATCTTGTGTTTCTTTTCCCTAAAGAAATCAAATAACCTACTATTTTCAAAAACTTAATTTTATGACCCTAATAAGTTTTATATCATTCAAATCCTCACAGTTTCTCTTCTGCTGTCTTCCTTCCCTTCTTCCTCACTCAAAAAAAGTGTGAAGGAAGAGAAACAATATCATTATTTTAGGGGGTTATTATTTTTTGTATGTTTTATAAGTTTTTGAATTCTTTCCAGTATTTTAGTACAAGTACACAATTAAAGGCAAAAACATTTTTCCATTTAACTCCAATTTCACAGTCCGAGAGATCTGAAAACTTCAATCTCATGTCTTTACCCATTAGATAATAAAGACTCCTTTTTAGTGAAAAAAAATAAGTCCATTCTCAGAACATGAGGAAAAGGATATATATTCTAGGGACAATATCTATTCCCATGTCAGCACACGCAAACTGAAAACTGTTCTAGGATCTTTTTTATCCCATAAAGACATATAAATGTGAATCCATCCAAGTCAGGGAAACAAAGTAATTTCTGCCTACCTAACACTAGCTAGCCTTTGTTGTAAACAGGATTGACGGGTCCACCAAAGAGTTATTATTATTAATCATATTACTTAAAACACCCTTAGGCATACTAATATATACTATTAAAAAAAATTAAAAATAGAAAAAAAAGCTCAATGAATTATTTATAACAAGTGATTTAATTAACTAACTTGTTTGCTCCTTTCTGCCTTAGATTCGTCTAGGAACAGATTGCCATTTTCACACATTTTGTTTCTTATTCAGAATAATTTTTCTTAATTAATCTTTGGGTGAGTAGTTGTTTGTTAAAAATTCATCATAAGTATCCACTGTTTCTCATGAATTCAAATTACCTTGGCTTGTTTTTTTGTGGCAAGAGCATTTGGTTTCCCTTCTGGAGAGCAATTTTAGAATATTTGTACCAATGTATTTGTTGGGTAAGGCATTCTATTTGGCACCAGTCTTAACAGTATCTGTATTGGACATCTATAAATAATACAGTAACTGCATAGAAATGGGTGCCTAGATATCTAGACAGCTATGATGAAAAATGAGCAAAGAAAGTCAGAGAAAGTTGTTTTGACCACAATTGCATCTCAAAGAAAGACTGACAGCGATTTTGATGATTATAGTTTCTGCCCTTTTATACATTGCCTGCAGTGGATAGAGGTTTTCAGAGGCAGCCCCCACTGGTGACCTCAGTGCCCATGTGTCAGTCATATTCTCTGGGAATCATTGGAGAGGAGATGTGACAGGGAGGGACCTGGCCAGGCTTAAAGCACAGAAGGTGGCTAGCATGAGTAGCCCTACTCTCATCAGATGTATTGGCACTGTCAAACAATCTGGCTGTGATTTTCTAACTCATACCAAATCACGCTGCCTTACCTATGTAATTATATGAGATGAAAAGACCAGTCTCTTGTGGGCATACAGATGTAGGTTTGCTCAGTAGTCCCTGAGTCGGACTCAGTGTATATATCAGTATTTTGTAGCTGATTACCCAGATTCTCTCTCCTGGGAAGTCAGACTCCATGCTAAGCTGGGATGTACCGTTGTCACACAAGGATCAAGAGAACAGAATAAATGTTAACTATGTTGCAAAAGACATGACTGCAGCATCCTCAGTCCGAGGCCCTGCAACTACATATACGTAACTTGATTAAGTTGTCAAGAATATGACTGTAAGCCCTGTGAGATCTATATAAACACATACGCACGATCTAATACATATCCTGGAAAACTGAGTTAGGTCAAAAGTCCTAGAAAAGTCCTAGAAATCATGCAAGTATAAAATAGGCCACTTGCATTTTCAGCAGCAGTAATCTTACACTGAGCTTACTAAAGATTCTACCTTTGTATGTGAATTTGACATAGGATTACTTCATTGTTTTTAAAATAGAGAATACATTTTCTTGAAATACAATCCCGAAAGAATCAAAGTCATTCCATGATGCAAAAGAGTGAATAAATGCTACTATACTTATTTATAAGTTATGACATTTTAAAAGTAGCTTTTCTCTTCCAGTTTGTCATTCCTTTCCTTTTTCTTTTAAAATTCTTAATTACAGAGGTGTTCAGAGTCCTGCCAACTATGAGAACAAGACAGCTTGGTTAAACACTATGGTCTTGAAAGCTGAAGAAACTTAACATGTCCTCTTAAGTCTAGGAAATCAATTTATAAAATATGTACTATGAAATAAAAGCATGAGATTTGGTGGAGGCAATAGATATTATATTTTACTACTGTGCTGTATTGTTTCCTTTCTTACATAGCAGAGGAGACACCAAAAATAACTGTTGTGCAGATTTAATCCCTGAATCATATACAACAGAAAGAGGGACAACAGAGAAAAATTCTATGTATTTTTTCTGTAAAATAATAATCCTTAAAATTTAATGCAACATAAATCAATAAGAATGCTTCTACAATGCAGAGGAGACACCAAAAATAACTGTTGTGCAGATTTAATCCCTGAATCATATACAACAGAAAGAGGGACAACAGAGAAAAATTCTATGTATTTTTTCTGTAAAATAATAATCCTTAAAATTTAATGCAACATAAATCAATAAGAATGCTTCTACAATGCAGAGGAGACACCAAAAATAACTGTTGTGCAGATTTAATCCCTGAATCATATACAACAGAAAGAGGGACAACAGAGAAAAATTCTATGTATTTTTTCTGTAAAATAATAATCCTTAAAATTTAATGCAACATAAATCAATAAGAATGCTTCTACAATGCAAAAGTACCATATGCCACTAACTCTCCTCCAAAAACCAGAGGCAAATTTAAATTACAATGTAGAACTAAATTGCCTTGGATGTTGCATCCAACTGGAAGACAAAATAGAGACTGAAGTTTCAGAAAGCAACATCTCACATCTCACTCTGGCAAAGTCCTCCCTTGTTCAGCATCTAATATGCAATAAAGGCTACATCAAATGATTCCTGGTACAGCAAGTTTCTGGCTGATCTCAATGTGGACTCTGACTGACAGAGCATCAAATGTGTCAGAGCAAAAAAAAAGAAAAGAAGAAATAACTGCTAAAACAGAGCTATAAAATGACAGTGCTGAGACCACAGGTCCAATTAAGATTGCTGCCAAAATATTCCTCAGGAGGTTGGAAAAGTTCCTAGAACCCTTGGCACCCTTGTTAGCAAGAACATTTCAATGTTCTTTTACAATCCAAAACAAAGCACATGCACACACAGTATAAATCTGTATTATGTGTGCAATTCCCATCAATAAAAAAATTAAGTGAACTGACTTCTGCAATGACTGAGAAATAATTACCTTTATGGGCAGGATTCTCTTTACTTCTGCTTTGCCTAGTTTAGGCCTGACACTCTCTTCAGAGCTACAGTGATCAGAAGACACATTTTGAACGCCTCTTTTAATTCTCTGAAAAAGAACATTCTTGTTCTCTTCAAATACCAGCTACAAGCATAGGCATTACTGAGATGACTAATATGTAAAGCAATCAAAAAACCAAACAAACACTTCAAATATCCAAAAGAACACATCATTCATTTTTACCCCTCCAACAACACTTTGTCTATGTATCACAAATATAAGAAACATCTACCTAAACTGTGCCATTTAAGGTCCATACCAACATTTTGTTAGTACTGTTACTTTCTTTCATTTTCTTTTTTTTGATAGCTGCGCCATTTAATTAACTCCATCCTGATTGGCTCTGACCTTCTTTAACTCTTCAGGGTAATAGACTTTAAACTCCTTTTCTTCACAGTCTTCCACCTAGCTGAAGGTTCTCTGTGAATGATTAATAGCTTCCTCCATTGCTAGAAAGACAACTTTATTAGTCTCTTTTTATAAAAGAAAGTCGAAAATAGTCTCCATAAGCAAGTCCTTATACATTCAGAAATTTTCAGTATTACACAATCCCAAGTCTAGTAACAAGACATATTCGTGAAGGCTGTGATTAAATATCTTTGTAAATGCCAGCAACACACCAGATACTGTGGTTGCAAAATATTTCTACAGTTTAGAAATGAAATACTTTACAGCAAAAGTTTCTGCTTCAGTGTTAATTTCAGAACTGTGAAAACAGTATTATTTAACAAAGGGCTTAGTGACAGGTTCAAAAAATTTATCCAACTGAGTCTGGCATTGTTTGAATTACTTTTCCCTCAATACTGTCACCTATTTCGACTTTTACACATAAGGCTTAGGCAAATTTGGCCCCAATTTACATAATTATAAGTACATCATAGAATCATAGACTATGCTGAGTTGAAAGGGAGCCACCAGGATCATCAGGTTCAACTCCTGGCCCTGCACAGGATAGTCCCGAGAGTCATACCATGTGCCTGAGATCATTGTGCAAATGCTTCTTAAACTTTGTCAGGCTTGGTGCTGTAGCCACTTCCCTGGGGAACCTGTTCCAGTGCCCAACCACCCTCTGGGTGAGAAACCTTTTCCTGAACCTTCCTTTTCCTAAACCTCCCCTAATCCAGTTTTGTGCCGTTTCCTGGAGGCACTGGTCACAAGGGTGAAGAGATTGGTACCTGCCCCTCTGCTTCCCCTTGTGAGGATTTTGAAACAATGACTGCAATGAGGTCTCTCCTCAGTCTTCTCTTCTCCAGACTGAGTATTATAAATGGAGAATAATTCCATATCCACCAAGACAACACATTGTGGATAGGACAGCTGAAATCTTTGTTTCTTTGACAAGATGTTTGCACATATTTCTCTAGACATCACGCTCTGAGACTTGACACACTACTTTTAGTTTGTTTACTAGTTGTTTGCAACCTTCTGAGAGCCTCAGAGAGAAAACCATATCCTTGTGATTGCAGAAGCAATGTGGAATTTTTTCCACCTCTTAAGTCTGTGCAAAATCCCAGCCTGTCCCGTTTTCTTTCTGGTATCAGGAATATGCAGGGCAGACTGCAGCCTATGCTTTTCTCATGGCACCAAACCTGCCCTCCTGAAAGCCAGCTCTGTGTGTAAAGAGCATCTCTTTGTATCTGCTTTCTGTACAGGGAATCTTATATATGGACAAAATCTGTTTAGTGCATTCCTTTAGTTGACACTTCCATCTTAATACTACTCATTCTCTGAGCTTCAAAGGTCTAATTGCAGGCCTGTGATCCAGACAGGAACCTGTTCCTTTCTGACTGAGGCTGATGCCTGCCATAAGTGACCAAATAACCTCCAGAAGTCCCTTTAAATCTCAACCATTCTGTGAATATAAGGACTATATTTTGCAGTGCTGATTAAGAATATTCTGAATGATGATGTTAAAGTACCACCACACAGAAAAATAGGATATTGTGCATTATATCAGGGTATCCAGCAAACACAGTGTATTAACATCCCCCTGGTGTCTCTCACAGCTATGCTGATACAAAAGTGCTTTTGCCTTTTTAGGTTATGTTATGCAGGGTAGGTAGTGTTGCTATGACAGCTGAAAAGGTTCTCCTGTCAGCCTATGCTGCATCTCTAGCAGGAGCTATGCCAGCCTGGCTGTGCTAGAATTTGCTTGTAACGTAGATGTGTTCTGAAACATCAATGGAGCATGATGCCTGGAAACAGAAAAGCTCTGGAAGCTGGTACTACTGTTAGCAGAAAAGGGATGTTTTGTGTTGTAAATAAAATTAATTCTTTCCCAGAAAATGTGGAGCTATGAAAATGGGGTTGCATGATAAACAGATGAAGACCTTTGACAAACTCTGGGCATTGTATATTTCTATACAGATACCATGCCTTGCTGCAGGAAAAGCTCATTTTAGAGGGTATGTATGGAAGTATACATGGATTTAAGTGCCTACTGCTTTGAACTCCAAGGCAGAGGTATTTACACTAGAAGGCCTCATTCCAAAGTCCTCTAGAAGAATGACATTTTTAATTTTTTGTAATTGTCAAATGTGATTTGACATTTCCATCTATTTTACATCTCCAGATCTCTTTAGAAACTGGAAAGGAAACTCAAAATATATTTTCAAGTTGTGACGAGAAAAGCAAAACAGAGTAAGGAAGGAACTTTATATTTAATGTTCATTATATTATGCTGTAAGCATGAGGAAACCATGTCTCAAATGCTATTCACTAAAAGGCTCAAAATATGATTAGTAAATTCCATATGCACTCATGCTGAAAATACTTTGTTTGATAAAAATCAAAGAAAAATTTGGTACCAGTACAAAGCAAATGACATAAAACCTTTACAGCTGCAATATGAAAAACATGCATAAGGGAAAGATATATTTGAAGTTACAGTATTTGTGAAGTTGCATACTCAGTCATATGAGAGAAAGTCCTAAAGTTTAGCAGATGTGTAGGTGCATTCCAAAGTCTTTAATTCTTTTACAGAAGAAGGAATCTGAAATTCCACATGAAGCTTAAATAATGACAAATAAACAATAAAATTTCTGAGACAAGATGGATGATGCAAAGAAGGTATTCAGTAACTCTACATACTCTGTTACCAGGGTCCCCTCTCCATTCAGTAACAGGCCCACATTATCCTTAGTTTTCCTTTTGTTATTGATGTATTCAAAGAAGCCATTCTTGTTGTCCCTAACATCGTTGGCCAGATTTATTTCCAGATGGGCCTTGGCCTTTCTTGTCTCATTTCTACTTACTCTGACAACCCCTCTATATTCTTTCCAAGTGGTCTGACCCTGACCCTGCTTCCACCTCCTGTGTATTTCCTGCTTACACTTGAGCAATGACAGGAGTTCCTTGTTCATCCATGCAGATCTCTTGCCCTCTTTGCCTGATTACTTATTAGGATGCATTGTTCTTGACCCTGGGAAAAGTGATCCTTGAATATCAACCAGCTCTCTCTGATCCCTCTCACCTGCAGGGCCTGTTCCCACAGGATTCTTCCATGAAGATCCCTGAGGAGGCTAAACTTAGGTCTCCTGAAGTCCATGGTTTCAATCTTACTTGCTGCCCTGCTTCCTCCTCATGTGATACTGACCTCCATAATCTTGTGGCGACTATAGCCAAGGCTGCCCTCATCCTTTGCATATCCAACAAGGCCTTCCCTGTTTGTTCTCATGAGGTTGAGCAGCACACCATTCCTTGTGGAACCCTCCACCATCTGCGCCAGGAAGTTGTTATCAACACTTTCCAGGAACCTCCTGGACTGTTTGTGATTTGCTGTGTTGCTTCTCCAGCAGACATCAGGGCAGTTAAAATCCCCCATGAGAACCAAGGTCTGTGGCTGTGAGGCTGATTCAAGCTTCCTGTAGAAGTTCTCATCCACTTCCTCATCTCAATCAGGCAGCCTGTAGCAAACACCCACAACAGTGTCCCCCCTACTAGTCTGTTCTTTTATCCTAACCCATAAGATCTCAACAGGCTCATCATTCACTTCAAGACAGAGCTCAATACATTCTAAGTGTTGCCTCATGTAGAGGGCACCTCCACCACTGTGCCTTCCTGGTCTGCCTTCCCTAAACAATGTGTGGTCTTTCACAACAGCAGTCCATTCATGTGAGCTATCTCAGCACGTTTCTGTAATTGCAGTGAGGTCAAAGCCCTGTGATTGCATACAGATCTACAGTTCCTCCTGTTTGTTTCCTGTAGTGCATGCATTGGTATATAGGCACTTTATAGAAGTATTTGACTGTTTCAATATCCCAGGAAGGGTGCAAAGGGATGCCCCATAATCCTGTCTTGTAATTATATTTTTGGCTGCTTGCATGTGCTGGAGGTATCTCCTCTTAAGCCTCCTGTTGCTACTTGGGTGGTCACTAAGCTCTTCCCTTTCCCCACCTTTCCTAGTATAAAGCTCACTTTATCAGATTGGCCATTTTATTGGCAAAAACACGTGTGCTCAACTCAGTGAGGTGGATCCCACCTCTCCCAAACAGCTGTCAATCTCAGCAAACAGGGTCCAAAGGTTACAAAAACCAAACACTGTTAACAACACCAATGACATGCCCAGTCATTTAATTGGTAAGTCCATTTAATTCTTCTCTTTTCATTTACCCTAACTGGCAATATTAAGCAGAAAACTACCTGGGCACCCAGAACTTTTTCTGAGGTCCTCAGATATCTGATATCAGTTTGATTGTTTTCAATTTACCTTTGGTATCATTAGTGCTCGTGTGAAAGACCAGCAGGGAGTAATAGTCAGATGTTGACCAGCTTTGGCAGTATTTCCATGATATCTCTGATTCAAGCCCCTGGCAGGCAACAAAATTCTTTGGACAACTGCTGAGGTCAGCAGATGGGTGTCTCTGTCCCCTGCACTAGGAGTCACCCATGACAATCTCTTACTTCTTCTTCTGGGTGATCCTGCATGGCTCAGGCCTGATGACTCAGTTGCTTTACTTGAAGCCTTAACCACCTCATCCTTGGTTTGGAGGGCACTAAACTTGTTTGCTAATGTTGTCTTCCTCCTTGTATGGAAGGTAAGTAGTTTCTAGTCTTCCTCTTTTATTGACATCTGACTTCTTGTGAATGAGCTGCAGAGGCCACCTGCATCTCTGCTATAGAGAGGGGTTGAGACTCCTGTGTCCGTAATATCTCTTTGAATAACCTATCTATTCCTTTCCCATACTCATGAATGCTGCTCAACCTACTTACTTCCCTGTGTAACTCCTTGACGTGGTGACACAGCTCCTTGACAGGGACACACTTTCTGCAGAGGAGACAACTCTCAGCCCCAGCTTCCTGGACAGGCACCAGGCACTCTTTACCACCAGAGGCCTGCAGAGCTACATCTACAGTCAGAAGGTCTGTTTGGGTGAACAGACATTGTTGTGCAGCAACTTCGACACTGCTGAGTAATGAACTCCACGGCACATAATAATCATAACACTGGAAGCTCAGACTAAGACTAGAGAGAATAGACTGCTCTTTTCCCTTCCTCAGCATTAACTGCTGCTCCCATCTGCTGCTCTCTGCCTCTGCTACTCTGTTGGCCCTCCTGTGGAGGGAACCCCTTCCTGTGCCCTCCCTGTGCATCCTTCCTTGCAAACTGCTGCACAAATTGCCACACTCGTTCTAGTGGTCATCCCCACAGAGTTTACTGTAGCCACTGCTGCTGTCACCAGCTGACTGAAGCTTTCAGCCTCACCAAACTGACTGAGGATTTCAGTTCCAGCTCATTGAAATCTGCTGCAGCAACACCTTTTGCCAGGTCAGTCCCACTCGCAACGGCTGCCAGTTCCTGTTGGTTTCCTGACAGGTTCCTGGTGGGTCTCTCAGCTCTTGCTTGGGCTTCCCTAGCTCTGGAAACCCCCTGCAGTTCTCTTTCTACTGCTCAGCCCCACAGAAGTCATCATAGCCACCCAGCTCTTTGTATCATATACAAAAATGATTCAATATAGCAAAGTACCTCAAGTCATAGCAAAGGTGTTGCAAACTACATGCCTTACCTTGTAAAGAATATACAGACTGGAAGAGCAAATGAATTCTTCTTTAAGCTTCTGCTTTAATTGGCTCTTTCATTATGTTTCTGACTATTTTTGCTATGTTACATTGTACACTCCTAAAGTACTTACAATGCAATTTGATGTGGTTGGGAGCAGGGGGTGTAAGGCAGGTGACATAACATCAGAGTGGAGACAATCAAGAGTACCACGATCTCAGGAGCCCACAGAGAAAGCAATTGAACTTGAAAAGCCATTGAGTTCCCTGTCTGGTAAAATGCCCATTTCTTTCAGTCAATCAATCAAACAATCAATCAATCAATCAATCAATCACATAATGCATTTAAATGAAAGAATGATAAAACTTGAGTTTTAAAAAAAACTGCTCCCTATTCAACTTAAAGATGTGAAATAAAAATAAGTTATTTCACTCATTTCTCCATTACCACCTAATATACCACATTTCTAATGAGCATATTAATTTTGTATCCCACACATTGCTGCCGAGTTCATTTTATGGGCAACTGCTGCCATAGCTACAGAAGCCCAAGAGAAAGACCACACCACAGCATATAGCTGTATGGAGATTATAAGCTTTTCTAAAACTATTTATGATGCTCTGTTGGGTAAATTTTTGCTTGCATGTATACCTAATAGTTAGCATTTTATAGCAGTGGTAAGTACATATACACTGTTCAAAACAGAAGACTTTTCTATTCACTGCCTCAACCTATAATATTCATCACTGGTTTTTTGAGTCTGCCTATAGTGCAGTTGACAGCATTTCACAGCTTATGATCTCATAGATAAGGCAGAAACTAAAAGGATATCTGATACCCTATTAGACGCTGTCATCGCACAAGTGTGACATGTTTTGTTCTTCATTAATATCATGTTATGGTTAATTATAAAGAAAGAAATGGTTAAAACTGTCCTTGAGCCACGGCAAATCCTTGCTTTTTACGATCCAGTATAACAGCAATTTAGTTTCAGTAGTCACTGCCGAAACCCCTGAAATCCTGTGTATTCTAGCTCGTGGTCTCTGAGCCAGCATCATCCTCTAGGCACTACTACCAGTCCATGGTCTACTGTTACTAGGCCTTAACCAGACTGTATAATAAACTGAAAAATATTATCAGATCAGTTAAAAAACACAGCTCAAAAATAGGTGAAAACTACATTATATATATCACACAAAGGCACTGGAAATGCTAATGTGCTCTATGAGTTTATACAGGATTTAATGCTAAATGTGCTTAAATAAAATATTGAAATTTTTCATATAAAAAGATGAGCTAGAGGAACCCAGGGGAAGGAGAGAAAAGCACTAATAATGTCATTATTTTCTGACATGCAAGACAAGTTGGAGAAACTATAAAGAAATCTTTTTTTTTTCTTTTAGGTCAAAGACCTGTGATCAAGGCAACAGAATACTTTGTTTCTCTTAAAAGGGGCTTTTATGCAGAGAGATACAGAAGTCATGTAATTTAAAACAATAAAGCTGCATTTAACATGTAGGGAATATAAATTAGGCTAAACCCTTGTTAGAAAAAGAAAAATCTCAGAAGGAATTCTCTAAGTGACATCTTACAGCACTGAAGATGATGATGAATAAGTGCTGATGTTTCCACAGAGATGACACTGTCATTCTAGTTGCTTAGTTTTTGTTGCTATTTCCCCGATGGATCCATTAAAGTGGTATACTGTGTGGTATACTGTGAAGAAAATAAAATACTATCCTAATGAGACCAGGTGCTCTTTATGTAGTACTAGCAATATGCCTAGTTTTTGTTCCTCAGCTCTTGTGTGTAAGTTCTTTCTTTTTTCAAATGCTGAAAAAGTATTTTTAAATTGTGATTAAAGATGTAATGCTACATGTTCCAGATCTACTTGGCTTTCTTGTTTCCTCTGGAGCTGTTCATTTTCCTCTTCCTCTAATTTTATGAAGGAACTGTATTTAGCAAGAGTAATTTAGATGGAGGTATTAAATGCGAGGAATTAGTTTACCTACATTCCATGGATGTTTATGCATCTGAATATTTGTTATGATGAAAAGATCTTGATGAAATTTTTTGTAATATACAGGCTATATAATTTTTTGCTATTAGTGGCAGCTTTGTGGAGTACCTGCTTTCTAAAAACTGGCAGTATGACTAACCAGCGCTCATTCATTTGAGCTGTATTATACATTTTTAAAGCAAAATAGAAAAGACTGCATTAATATAAAGTATTTCTATAGGGTGTATTCACTGCACTTAAGTTGTTTCCCTCTTCACTACATTGCAGGCATTTCCATCTCCCAGTATGAATAATGACAGGCAAAGATGAAAGTTGACAAACAAAAATAAATCAAGACAGTCTTCAGGCTGCTGCTCTTACTGGTAGTAGAGGACACTGGACTTTTAGGGCCGGGACTGAGTCTTGGGATGATGTGGTGGGAGAATATTTGGTGGCAGTAAGTCACTCTTAAGTATCGTGATTCCAGCACAACATCTGTAAGGTTTCAGAACATTTTATACTATCTTTGGTGAATGTGCAGCTTATTTAAGTCACACAGAGAGTGTAACTGGTAATTCTCCATCAGAAAATGGATACACGCACCCAGTTCCACTGTCAGTGTCAGCAGAATCAAAGCTTACACAACAAAGGAATTGTATTGATAGCTCTGAGATCCTCAGCCACCACAGATAAGCCTTTGAACCCCTTGTGTTGGATAAAAATCTTAACTCAGTCTATCTGATTCTTTATTCCTGGGTCACAGGAGAAACCTGTAAAGCAGGCTCTTTAGATGAGGTGCTAAAAACAAATGGCAGAGCAAACAGGGTGCTGCCAAATTTCTATGGTACGCTATACACCACAGTATACCCTTTGGGAATCACTGGCACGTGGGCTGCATTTACGTTCGGAGATTTTGCACTTACTACTGCAAAGCTGCAGCTTTAACCAGGGGCATTGGAAGCTACCAAATTTTAAATGCAAAACAATAATAAATTACTGACTAAATCTAAGTATACATATCAGCAAGCTTCTCACAAATGGAAACTGACATGATTTAATATCCACAGATCTATGAAATAAAGGGAAGCAATGGCATATCTGAATCAAATTACAATATTGATTTTTTTAAAAAAAACCACATCTACTTTCATCTACTATTACATCAGCTAAAGACTCTACACATGCATTTAAAGTTAATAAAACACATCTTACAGAAAACATTTCAGAAAAAATACTGTGTGGCCTTCAAAATGATAGTAATTTTTTTCTACTTATCTTTGTTGTTTTTTTTCCTCAGCATAAAATATTCAGATTAAAAAGATGACTTAGCAGTCCTTTCTTCAAGGCATAGTGGTTATAGACAAGTTTTTTTCTATTTTAGCTAAGTTAACTGTTTTGAAACTATAGATAGGCTGATTAATAGGAGTCTTGGAAAACTGGTAATCTGTTCATGTGCCTAAACTTAAACTGAGAAGGGCCAAGTCATTTTATCTGGCACAATCAGGACCTAGTGATAGCCCAGGCTCCCACTTGCAACTGGACATTGAGAGATCTAATGCAAACAAACCAGGAGCTCATAAAATGAGGCAAGATGGCTCTGTTGAAACAGATTTGTCAGCAGAGAAATCAGGTGTAACAAACTTTAGGTCAGCAGATAATGACAGCATTTGTAAAATTGGAGAATTGATAAGGCTGGTATCGCTGATGAAGGACTAGTGTCCCCCTAGTGTCAGGTGAAAACTTTTCAAGACTGGAAAGAAATACAGCATATTTGTTGACACAAACCTTGAACTAGGCAGACCTTTCCTGATGGCAGCTAAGAAGAATCAAATTTGGTGGCAGAAGCAGTCTAATTAAATTAATAAAGGAGTCCTGTGTCAGTGAACACAAGCAATTGAGCCAGCACAAACTGTACAGACTTCCCATCCATTCTTTTAAACCTTGCGAATTTCTAAGAACAGTTAATATATGTCCCACTCCTCAGTGTAGTGTTCATCTTTCCAGAAACTATTAACTAGATTGAAAGTAAGAACAAAACATTTGAACTTTGGATTTAGAGTTGAAATTCTAAGCACCTGAGAGTTTCTGTCTCAGGATTAAAACTCAAATATTTTGTTTCATTTGAAAAAAAAAAAAAAGGAACTACTAGACATAATACTTGAAATAATTCTTGGTTTTGCTAATGACATCTAATAACAAAAGTGTATACAATGTGGTTTGCTTGATTTCTTTTGACGTGAGTGTTGCAGTTTAACCCAAATCGGCAACTAAGCACCACACAGTCATTCACTCACTCCCCCACACCGGGATTGAGCAGATAACCCAAAGGCTAAAAGTAAGAACACTCATGGGTTGAGATAAACACAGGTAAAGGTAAAGCAAAATCCACACATGCAAGCAAAGCAGAACAGTTCACTGGTTCCCATGGGCAGGCAAGTGTTCACACATCCCCAGGACAGCACGGCCCCATCACATGTAATGGTGACTTGGGAAGTCAAATACGATCACTCTGAATGTCCCCCCTTTCCTCCTTCTTCCCCCAGCTTTGTATGCTAGGCGTGATGCCATATGGTCAGTTGGGGTCAGCTGTCCCGGCTGTGTTCCCGTAAGACTCACAGTGCACCCCCAGCCTCCTCACTGGAGGGGTGAGGTGCAGAGCAAAAAGGCCTTGACTTTGTGTAAGAACTGCTCAGTGAGAACAAAAACATCCCTGTGTTATCTATACTGTTTCCAGCATAAATCCAAAACATAGCCCATGCTAGCTACTATGGAGAAAATTAACTTAATACCAGACAAAACCACCAGGAGGAGATTGCCAAACTCACTTCCTACTTCTATAGGAAACACTTTCACTGGTGTGATTCTGGCAATCTGTTTTGGAAACTATCAATCTGTCTGGCTTAACTGAAACTGACAGAAGTTGCTTAGATAGCATTTCAAGACCATTAATTTGATATGGAAAATTGATATTTTGCAAATCATTTTTCCATATATCTGTTAATTCACTTGAGTATAGAATCTTGCCTCATTTTATATATATTTTCATACATTTTACATTTTTATCATCTAAAATGTACTGTGTGTTTCAGAGAGAGAGAGCAAAGACAGAGAGACCAGTTTTTCTACACCTCCTTCAGTCTTACTTACATAAGACTGAAGGAAACATTATTGTTCTTGTGGAGGTTATACCACTCATTACTTCAATGTAGTGATACACAGAGATGATGCTTTCCCATCATCATAATTTTTTCCATCTCTTACATTCCGTATCTTCCATTACTGTCATGCTGGTGTATGGATCCTAAAGTATGAGCACTCTGTAGTTGAACTGAGACTTTAATTCCAGTGAAAGTTTATGTGTTACACTTAGGCACAACTGGTATTCATCACAAACCCTTCAGCAGACAAAGAGCTGAACAAGGAGAGTAACAAGGCTGCCTCAAGATCTACCTAATGAGGCAACTGTTATTTCTTTTCTCCCAGAGACTGTTGTTGCAGTAGTCATTTGACATATGGAAACTGAATCTGAGCTGACTTCCTTGAGGTAAACTGCAGAACCCACATAAGTGCAAGTCGCCATTGGTTTTGTAATATTTGGGAGGGCTTCTGGGAATTAGACCAGGAAAACAGAGGCCAAATGTGTTGGTTCTTATTACACTGCAGGTGTAGAGAAGGTTAAAATCCAAAGGTGATGAAGAGGAAAGATGAGGCAAGGTAAAAACAACCTTCTAGAGTCTGAGAGGGAAGCTAGAAAACACTTTTGAAGAGGGCAAGAACATGAAAAAAAATCCTGCTTCAGAGTTGCAAGGGAAATGGATGATCAATTAACACTATGCAATTTGTATTTGGATTCTGCTGCCTGATTTGTAAATCATGTTTGCAGAGTGATTCTCCTCCTTTTGGTGGAGAAATCAAAGCCTCTTTCATAACTCTAAGAGAGAAACATAGTGTTTCTCTTAAGCCAGACTCACTGCTGGAAGCTGTCCAAAGAACCTGTCATAATACTCTGTAACAAAGACATGACTGAATCACTAAACACAACAAAGAGCATGAGAAAACTCAGCATTCCTGGAAACAAATGATCTGTTTTCTATTAATTCTATTTTTCGTTAACTCCTAGTATATGATAGATAAACAACTCTTTACTTTTCCTTTAAGACAAGAAAGGCTACTATAAGTAGCTTTTTATTTCTAAACTATGACAGACAGAAAACATCCTACTGGGTATTGATTTTATTGGACGGCAGGACTAAAACCTACTTTCAGATGGAAGTAAGGAATGTGAGCTTAGAGTCACATGCAGGGGCTGTTTGACAGAATGACGCGATGGATACGTCCTTTGGTTGCTATGGTGATGGCTCATCTGCTTATATGTCCAAGAAATAGGGCTTTTCATTATTTCCTCTAAGAAGAAAAACTGCTAACTCATAATAACAAAGTGATTTGTTTTTGCACTAACGCATAGCTAATGCAAATACCATTGCTCAGTTTTAATTTGGACATGAAATTAATATCCTAGAGCAAATAATATGAACAAATAACTTTCCCACTCTCTACCTACTTACTCCCATATAATTTTTCACCACAGCAACTGTTTACCTCTTCTGTGAACCTCCAGTATATCTGCAACAAATTGGATTTCTGGAAAAACTGACACAAGCTCCCAGAATACTGTGGTAACTTTAATAAATTTATTTCAAAGCAGGATTTAATTTTATTTTTTTACCCAAGCCATCCAGATGTTAGAGCTGAACAGATTCTAACAGCATTTTCTATCAATAGTTTCCTGAATATTTAAGTGCATTCTGTTCAGCCGTGGCCATACTCTATTTCTGTTTATTTTCTTCAAGTGCCCTCTGACCAGTCTCTATTAGTGGGAATGTTTACAAGAAGCTCATAAAAAATTGCACAGCTGAAGCTCCTGAAAATAATATTTTTTTTTAATGTACACAAGGAATATTTTTGTTAGGATTGCCTGCATTCACAACCCAGGATAAGCAACACCAAGATGTGACTAATCAGATCAATTTCTTGTGTCAATCAGAAGTAACTATTTGATAACACTTGATATCTTAACTATTTGATTTAAGATGCAACACTATTTTTCCTTAAGTAGTAGAAAAATCAGTATAATACTAAACCAAAAAAAAAAAGCCAAAGGAAATCATGTTCTGTCTGCAAGGGTTCCAAATGAAAAATTAAATCCTCAGTTAAGATTATTTGCAGATACATCAGTCATGCCTTAATTAAATGTAGCTGTCATTTCATTTTCATTGTAGTAATCATGCTGTTTCAGAAATCCAACTAAAATAAATACCAAGAACAACATGATATGAAAAACATTACAGAAATTACAGATGTATCTGTGAGGCATTGGAGTCATCCTCTCATTCAGCTCATTCAAAATCAGAATGCATGACCATGTTATTTTATCAAATGCAGTAAGGGGCTCTATGGCCTCCTAAAAGTATTTTTGTAGGTTACAATATTAGTAATTGCAGTGTGACACTTACTTCCATGTGATACTTATTTCCAAATGTCCTCTTGATGAGTGTGCCAGATAGAAAAACCAAAATATTTAAAAATACATTTTAGTTGGCGTGCAGCATCAAATCTGCAGGTACCCGTTGAAGAATAAGCCTGTTTGCTTTGAATTAAATGTGATATTTGTTTTGAATGGTTTTTCCCCCAGATATATTGCATTACACAGCATATTATAAATACCTTTGTTAGAGCAATGCATTTAGAGCTATACGTTTTTAATAGCAATAGTCTTTCCTGATATAACAGGAATTACTTTTTTAAAAGGAAAATACAATGCACGAGTTTTCACAAATGCCTGTGAACATGAACCTCCAAATTATCATCTAAAGTCCAGAGATGCATCCTTATGTGTCTTCTATAGATGGTCCATTTTATTATAATGGTGGTTCTGGGGTTGCAAAAAATACAGCAACAGCTTTTTAAAAGTACTAGTGCTGATAATCTGCATAAGGAAGCAAGGACTAAAATTTGTGGAAGCAACCAATGATGTTCTACCAGAGCCATTCCCACTGCAAAACATTTGTACAAATTCTGTGACATGGTAGGCTCTCCAAGGTGTTAGATAGGATCTCAGTCTCTCTTCCCACTTTATAAATTATGTTTGTATTATTCATAAATTTTTGTTTATAATCTGGGTTTTGTTTTCATTAAAATTGTTTCACCCCAGATTTTTAAATGTTGGTATAAGGCTAATAATACAAGTATGCTGAGTGCATGCTTGCTTTTTTTTCTTTCCAGAAATAAAGCAGATTAGCCAAAGGTAAACTAACCATCTGCTTTATGTTTGAGCAACTATTTCCCACACTGCAGTTCCTATAAACCCACCCATTTTAACTCCACCCTAGCAAATAGCTAAACTGAAGTGAACAATTCTAAAGGCCTAAAGGTCCCTTGCCAGCCAAACTATCTGTCTCACACAGGTCGAGGACCTTGCCAATACATTTCTCCAGTCCATATCCAGTTACCTTTGCACGTCATAGCTCTCTGGGCTAAATTTCAGCTGTTAGTCTGGAAGCCGAGCTTCTGATCTGGCAAGGAAGTACTCCTAACCCCACAAGATCCTGACACCCTCACCTTGGTGCTGACGTTAGCAGACACACACCAGGGACACGCTCTGTGGTATCACTTCCCAGTGCTGAGAGATCTGTGCCTGGTTCCCAGCGGTGATATTTCTGTTACTAATCTAGCCTCAGATCCTGCTTTAGCCGAGGTGACGTCGGTCACAGCTGGCTCATCAGAGTGCCTCTGGGCTGCAGCAGCAGGTGCTCCGCTTGGCCTGCCATGTTTTGCTTGAAAGAATATGCTGAACTTTAATTGAAAATTGCCTCCCTGTAACAGACATAACTTACCCATTTTTCTGTGATCCACATTCTTCTTAAGCACCCACACACACCCAGCACCCCACAGAAAATATCTATAATTAAGCTATTGCCTGGCCTGTGGCTTTGATCAGTCTGAAACCCACTTCTCCTTGGTCCGCGTTCTTCACTTGCTGTTTCTCTTCAACAAGTGCTTGTGGATGCACACCATATTTTGTCTTTTGGGTAGTATGCACCTCCTTCAGCATTCTGCAAAACAACCTTGGCCAACAATTTTAACAACCTGATAGTCTCCTGCTGCATGCAGGCAGTGGCTGTACTGGGCACCACACAGGAGCATTTTGCAGCCATCTTGATGAAGGAAAAAGGCAAAGGCCTGGTGCAGAATCATGGCATTGCTAGCTGAAGCCCAGGTATTTGGGTGGATTGTGGAACCAGGCATGTGGAAAAGGGGTGGGGAGGTGCTGTTCAAGGACCGCTACCCAGCAGCTGGATGCCAAGGAAGCCCTGGCCCCAAGCCCTCGGAGGGAAGACATTTTGCTATTCTATCTTCCACAGTGGCAGGGGATCCTGGTTGTCGCGGTAGAGGGGTCTTTCGTCCCCGTCAGGGGGCTTGGAGGTCGGAGGCAACCACCGCGGCAAAGTCTGGGAAGTGTCCTTCACAGACCGCTGCACTTAGGAGCGCCCAGGGCAGCCGGTGCAGCACTGATGGGCAGCACAAAGTAGGTGCCGAGGACAAAAAGGCGAGAAAGGCTTTCCCGTATGGGGTTCTAAGGCTTTATTCCTCAAAGAGGTCCAGGGACGGAGAAGCACAAAATGGCGGCTAGCTCGGGTAGTTCTAGGGTGTGGGGTGGATCAAGAAACAACCAATGAGAGAAGGTATTGAGAGGGGAGAGAAACGGGATTGGACAACATTGACCAACGGGGAAAAGGATCAAAACGGACCAATCGGGGTACAGTTCTGAGGGAAGGTTCTGGAACGGGGGGTTTAACTGACATAGGGGAGGGCACAAACTTTTGATGGACAGTGTAGGGGGAGGGGAATGTACGTAATTCAGGGGCGGAGGCCCCAGGGGTGACATTATACCCTTTGATTGCCTCGAGTGGCTCGGCCACCGTGGGGCACACCGCAACACCTGGTGGGTGGGACATTTCACCTGGCTTTTGGCTTGTGGAGGGAGTTGTGGAGGGAGTTGGAGCCACACAGCCAAGGCACCAACTGCACCTCTTAGATAATGCTTACTTAGATAATGGCAAAAGTTTATATTCTGCTGGGGTAGAAAGTGCTGTTAATCACCTACACAGTGACCAAATTTGGCCTCATCTGCTACCTCAGCATTGCTCTGATATAAAAGCAAGGAACATTTCAAGATAAAACAATTGCAGAGCATTCCTTCCTACTGTGTTTTATTACAGTGCTTCCTGCAGTTTCTATGTGTGTTTCACCTTATGACTGAAAGTACAGCTATAAATAAGTTTCTGTGAGATCTTATCCAAGTTTGGTTCCTTGAGAGGGGCAAGCTCATCAAATCTTACTATTGTCATAAGTATCTCAAATCTAGAAGCAAATGTATGCAGTTACAGGTAGACTGATGGTGGCAAAATTTTCTGTGGCATATGAAAAGAGCTCTAGCAATTTAGATAGCTGGGATCTTTCCAGTGTTCTTTTGAAATTAGTTTCCTGGAAGTAAAAAGTATTATACAATTTAATTGCTATCCATTATATAAAAGTGCATTCTGAAATCAAAATAACTCATCCCTGGACTGAAATAGAGAGAGTTTTATTATTAAGTCTGAGGAGCACATTTAATTTTTAAAGTACCTTGTAGAAAACACTAATTGAATATTTACACTTTTTAAAGAATTTTGTTTTTGTTTCAATATATCTTTAAGGAAAAAAAAATCATTCATATGTTTATTATTTGAATTTAGGTAATTTTCTTAGGGATTCAAACCAGAAGATTTTGAACCTTGCGTTTAAAATTACCAAGTAATTTATCACAAAGATTTTTTACTATAACTCAAATAATGTTATATGACAACATTTCTTATGTTACATTAAAAAGTAGAATTAAACACCAACCCAAACTGCATATACATGATATTGTTCTCTTCATTCTAGTCTGTATGTCATACTGTGCTGGAAATATGGGCTACAAGTTCTATAATTGCAAACTGGCCAAATACATTGAAATAAAATTAACAAAAATCACTTGAATTAAAATAGGGAACAGAATGCAACTTACATGACAAGTTTATTATAATTGAGTCTCAAATGTAAATTTACAGAAATTTT
Organism: Gymnorhina tibicen; assembly: GCA_013399875.1. NCBI lineage: Eukaryota > Metazoa > Chordata > Aves > Passeriformes > Artamidae > Gymnorhina > Gymnorhina tibicen. The sequence goes on from VXAZ01007368.1 coordinate 2,097,972, forward strand.
CTCAGCTCCAGTATGTAAAATTTCTTTCGGAGACATGTCTCTGCCCTTTTCTACATTAGCAATACTCGAGTTATGCAGGCTCTATAACATCCCAGAAGCTTTTAAAAAATCATGTGCTTTCATGTAACCACTGTGGTGTTCCAGTAAGCCAAAATTTTTCACTACTCAAACACTTGACAAACCTATATCTCAGTTTTCACATAAATCAGCTTAGAATCTTGCATATTATTCTAAGGACTCAGAAAATAAATAAAAAATCATAGCTGATCTTGTGACCTGTTACAGTGTGACAGGAAGAGAGATGGTTAATAACGTGCAAGGAAAAACTAATATTGCAAAAATTACAATTTTAGGCTAATAATGTTGAAGTTTTAAATCTTCATTTATTTTGTAAAGTTTTGAGTGAATGTTAGATAGCTTATACGATATGTTTTATGACATATTAACATTTTTTATGACATATTAAGTCTTTTGGATAATACAGTTAAATGGATATTTTCAGATTAATGCTTTAGTGAAAAAAGGTCAGAGAATGATACGTAAACACCTTTGTTGAAGTATGCTGTGGAATTCACTGTATGTTAGCAAAAAGAAAAAACAAACAAGAAAAAGGTTTTCGTTTCCTACCAATAGGTCTAAGAACCATTCTATTTGTGGGGTTGGTTTAGAAAACTTTTAACTTCCAAATAGGCCCCAGACTAGCTATTCCTTGTACCTTGGATGTCTCCAACCTTGATTAAGTTGATTTACAGTGCAAGAATCTTACTGAGTTTAATGCTTACAGCGTTGTGTGAGCAGATACACATTTGCCAGGTACAAGAATGACTGCACATGAGTCATATAATAATTTCATGTGCAGTTCCATTCTGGAGAGGCTGCACTTGAGGGCCATATGCCAGAACAATTTACTCAGCACATGGTTTGCTCCCCTGTTATTTCTGGAAAGGTCTTACGCAAGAGCTTGGAGGCTTCTCATCTGCAAGAGGCACAGGGCACAATTATCCATGGGAATTTGAGTGGATAAAAGCAGTGTGTAGTGCTTCCAATAAAGGAAAAAAAGAGACCAAGAAAGATATCTGAGAGTTTGCTTAAGGCTAGGAAAAAATTATACTGCCTCATGAATACAGGTAGCTGCATCTTAGTTCTCAAGAATTAACCAAAAATTGTATACCTTAAGCGGGTTACACTGCCCCCGCAGCAGAATTAAGCTTTGTCAAAACTAGACTGCGCAAAATGGTAATTTTTTATTCATGGAGGCATCCTGACTTTGGTTTATTTTGTTTTGAATTCTTGCTTCAGTTCCTCTATTTTTAAAGCTATTTCTTTTAAATGTCTTTTTTTAGGATTACAAAAGTTTATCCAATGATTTTTATGCATATTTGAAATGACTGTACATTATTAGGCTAGTTTGGTTTTAATTTTCAAAACAATAATTTGGGGACAATTTAAAGGCAATCAAAATACTGAAACTTTTAGAAATAATTCCTAATCCTGAAACGGTTATGTAAGTACAGATAGAATTTGTCAGGAGTTGTATGCTGCTGTAAAATCCTGAATGATGTTATTAAACCAAATCCACAGGATTCACTTATTCTGCTGGCACATACATCTTCTCTGCTGGCTGCCACTAAGGACTGTTGCCATGAGGAGTCCTGAAGTACCCTCATGCTTCCACAGTCAGACCTCTGGGTTTGACTCGCAACAAATACTTCCTAAAAGGGAGTTTAGCCAGCTGTCCCTAGCTGCTGCTCTAGATTTGTACAAAAGGTTGTACAGACGTGTACAAAAGGAGCGTTTCATCAGTATTTGCTCATCCGGATATGCTCATGTGCTGGAAGTGATGTATAAGCTAGCTGAACTGAAGCCTTTCCTCCAGGTCTTCCAATTGGCCTCCACTCATGATGCCCTGAAGGCCTTATAGGATCTATTGGATCAATAATCAAAATGAGTGAATTTTGTTGTACAGTTGTCTCTATTTTAAGCTTTAAAAAACATTTAGGGTGGGAAAAATAAGATTAGAAAATTGTCTAATGGGAAAAATGCCCTGGATACTTGGAATAATTAATATCTGTGTTTATTTTTTATGACAAAACATTTTTGGAATACATGCAATGTACCAATGTACCTGATTCTTAGGTGACCATTTCAGTAGTAGTATTTTTTTTTTGGTATGTGTTTGTATTTTAATATACAAATTTTCCTTAGTACTGAATAGCAATAAAAATCTCAGTAAAGATATTATACATGCAGTTCATTTACTGTGCTTTCTTCACACTGCCTAATCCTACCTAGGATTATTTGCAAATAATAGAGGAAAAGACTGACAGAGTGGAGGTGTTAAATAAAAGTTGAGTGATTTATCCACCCAACTCTTCACAAGCTATTTTTGCATTCAAGTGATAAAGGAATACTGAAGCTTATTGAAGATTCTTTTGAGCATGGGAGAAGTACATGGAGACTTCTTTTGCTGGTTTTCAAATATGTATCTTACTATTCACCTTCTAATTTCCTTATGATTATGATTTTGGTGTTTTTCATTTAAAGTTACAGGACAATATTACTCTTATCTGGAAAAGTCTCTTTTAAAGAAGGATTGAAGATATGAATAGGGTTGCATTTTTAAGACACGAAAATGGAAGGCAAATTAAAGTACTTTATTATTATTTGAAATCACATTTCTGATTAATGCCATTCTCAGGTTTTTGTGTGCTTGATTAATGGTTTGTGAAGGATTAGGGCTGGCAGTCCCAACTTTCAGAGTGATCCGGGGAAACAACTCCAGTCTATTTCTTTTAATTCTGAGTAAGCCTCATGCTTATTCCAGAAAGAAAATCAAATTCATGGTGTGGACTTGAGTGGGGAGAATTTATCCTACATTATTTGCAAGTAAAAGCATATATGTGTTTGATGGCTGGTTAAAGGAATGGTTTGTGCTGCCTCTGTCATTTATTACAGAAGTATAGCCACGCTGGGAGTATAATTCCTGTTGCCATGGAGTAGCAATGCATATCAATGTTAGACAAATTTTAGGATATGAAACGAAAAATATACTAGGCTAGCTCTAAAACAGAGAAAGGACCTTTAAGCAGAAAGAATATAATAACTCAGTCTTGAATTTGCACAAAACCTACCATTCTTTCACAGTGTGTCCTTTAAAAAAAGACAGATAGTGGTGTCCTGTTGATACACTTCATCTAAATGAGATCACAGTGTCCTCCAATTTTCCATAATAAAATTGAACTAGTATTGACTATCATGACTGCATAAAATTCACTGGTAACACTTGAAAAGTTCAGATGTCCAGCTCAAACACCAACCAATTCACACTGTCTCTACCTGCAAGATACACTGACATAAATGTGAGAGAGAAAAATTGAACAAAAGGAATGGTGTTGTTCTAGTATAAATTACTTACATTCTATTTCAGTTTACCACCAGAGTTAAAATACTTGCTTTTTCAGAAGCAGAAAGCTCAGAAAATTCTAGATTTCAATGTCTGAAAACTAAGAAAAAATACTGCAAATTAGATTCACTTTCTGTTGCTGCAAGCTTTGAAAATATGAAAAAACTTCACAGAATCTACTGTCACGACTCAGTTGAAATCCACTAATACCTTGATCCCTGGTATTAGCACTTGTGCTCTCTGTTGCCTAGAGAGGAAAAAATAAGGACTAGTGGGCAGTAAAATGAAGCAGTAATGGCTTTTACTAGCATGGTCCATGCCCACCAGAGCTTCATAAACACCAGCAAAACCTTTCCAGAGATGTTTCCCTCTTGCAGTACTTGTGTGTGGTGCTTCTGCCAGCACCAAGTCCAGCACAGCAAAGCATCACATCAGGAGGTATGCCCCAGTGTGGGAAGTTTGCTCTGCCTGCAGAGTAGCCACTGTGGTGGTCACTTCATCTCTTCTCGAGCTGGCAGAGACAAACATATAGAAAATCAGGCTAAGAGAGAAGGTAGACCCACTGCAGGGTGATTTAGAAGAGAGTAGCCATTCATTCACACACACAGAGACACGTGCAGAGCGAACTCCAAAATTTTCTGTTGGCATCTCCACCACCTAGAAAACATGATGGTTAAATGAAATTAAATGAAAAGTAGGATAACAAGGGAAATGCAAATCCAATGGTTCAGTATAGCTCAGTTTGTTGACATTTGGTGTTGACAAAACAAATGTAATACATATGATTTTCAAAGGCTTTAGTCATTCCCTATGACTGTTACATTCCTTATTGAATGCAAACTTAATTTTCATAGCTGCCTACAATTATGTATGTGCAGGTGTATCCAAACATATTTGGAACATATTACCAGCGTTCTCCTTGAACACTTTTCTTTTTCCAAAATAGAAGAAAGAACTGAAACCAAGAATGTCATAGACAGGTGATAAACATTTGTTCTCAGTATCATGGAACACTTCCCAAAAGTTGTGATGCTGAAGAATAAAACTAAAAAATAAAGTAACTGATGAGGCTGAAACTGAACCCCATTTTTAAGAATGCTATCATGTGGCTACAGACACTACTCTGAATTTCCTTATTTGTGTATTTTTTGCAATGAAAGGAGTGTTTTTCATTCCATCTGCCCATACTGGCATCATCCTGCCCTTAACCATGATCAGATGGTGAGTTGGCACTACCTAATATTCATCTTTAGATGTGGTCCTGCACTGCAGTTATTTATGAGAACATTCAACACTCTCTTGGCTCTTCCTCCTGAATAGACATACTTGTCTATGAAAAACAGTGAGTTTGTTTTTTTTTGGGTTTTGTTTGTTTGTTTTCTTGGTTGATTTTGTATTAGGGTATTGGTTTTTATATGCCAGCAATATCCTAAATAAGAAGGGTATGAAAAATTATTTTTTCAAAGTTATACCGGAGATTTAATCATATTCTATTTCAAATTTCAGTAGAAATGTTAGATAAGATTGATTCTGTCTTTTGATTACTGCTTTCCTGGACATCAGCTTTCTAGGAGTACGTGAATCAAATGCAAGTTCTGCCTAGAAGGAGTAAACTGGAAACAATTTAAAAAAGAAGTAGGAGAGTCCTGATAAGGACCAGCCTGACTGCCCGGCCCAGCTAACTGCAGACATCTGTGTAACAGGCCTTTAAGTCTGTTTGGGATGACAAAACACCTACCCTTTGTCTTCATGTTTCATGGACCTTCCATGACAAAAAAATATCCCAATGAACATGAGACTTTTCACTAGGGGCGGCTATTGTGTTTCACATGCTGTTTCCCATAGGATGAGGGAGTGACAGTTCCACTACTCCTGTCAGATATGCTGTTAAGAATCAAAGAGAAGAATGTTATAAACAAATTTACACAAACAGAAACTGCACCCATGCCGGTTCTTTCCTTCAGGCGTGGAAGTTTTGGTGGCTTTATAGCTTTACAGTTTCTTTATGGCTTCCTCATCTCAACAAATAGGAGCATAACAATAATCCAGAAGTACTGAGAAAGGGTGAGTGTTAAAAGAGGAAGAAGGGCTAGATGTTAGATGCTATGTATAAAACTATACGTCACATGTAGTCATATACATGACCTGAATCTTGTAATAAATAAATATTTTCTATAGTACTTAGATGGTTTGTACTTCAAGTGTTTATTTAATTGTAACTGAACTCAGAATAACTTGCACTTTTTAAGTGGACCAATAAAACATTAATTAGACTAGCAGTAAAATCTCGGTTCCTATATAAGACGGGCTCCCTTTTTCCCCTAACAGTCTTTTGCTGGTAACATCAGAGGTGATTTCTTACTAACTATTCCTTATTGCTGAGGTCTTCTTGAAAAGAGGTCTATTTTCTTTCTTTAAAATCTTGGTTAAAAGACACTTAGTTTTTGTCAAATGCTTCAATACTTACTGTTACCTATTCTGAATTTGATTTCCCTTCCTGAAACAGCCCATGGGAGATTTCAAGTGCAACCCTTATTCTAGCGACTATTTAATTTCTGCCTCTGCACAGAAGCTGGGTTCTTGACATGTGGAGAAAAAGATAGGGGATAAATGGGATTAATGAGCACTTATAAGAAAAATAATTACTATAAAGGTTATAAATGAAAGTTTATATTTAAAGATTAGAACCCCTTGGGGTTATTCATGCTATAAATTTTTATGCTTGTATTAAATCAGAGATTTTTCAGAGTGACTAGTACTGTAATGATTGTATTTAATTTTTCTGTAAGACAGTATTTAACTGATATCCAGCTCCTGTTAAACAAAATGAGTGGTCATAATAGATCACAAGAGGACAGGGACATTTCAGAGTCAAGAGCACTATGGCATATATTCACTGGTATGAACAGGTGGAAAAGGGACAGCCAAGCTGATAGGATGGTCAGAACTGAGGAAGGAAAACATGTTATCTGGGATTGGGAGGAGAAAGGATTATTTTTGGAAGGAGATGTATTTCTAGGAGTTGTCCTGAAAAATTGCATTAACATCAAAATTGGTTGGGAGAGATGACTGGTATGAACATAAATATTAATGAAAGAGTTAATACTTCTGCTTTCAAAGCAATGTTTATGGTGAGAGAGATACTGCATGTTAATAAACTATCAGGAAAGACTAGAACAGAGTGAGCAAATTATTGGCATACTGGCTTTTCAGCCAGACTGAAACAGAAGTTTGGGGATATCAGGACTTTATAGCTGGTTTAATGTGCCTTTAGTAGCTGTGTTTCTTTATGCTGGTTGTAAACAACTGCTCAAGTGTAATACTTGGAGCATATATCTTTTCACATGACTTGAGGTTTGTAAAGTGTGCATATATAATCCACAGACCTACACAATATTTTTATGTAACTTTTCAAATTATCACAAAGGGCTTAATGATATTTTCTCATGTTAATTTTTAAGCATCTGATATTGTGCCATTAAAAAGTGAGCAGAATCTTCTTTCTGTGAATCAGTGCAATTGTTTCCTTTGTACCTCTTTAGGGTTTATGTAGGCAGTGCTCTGTGGCAGAACATTTCACAGCCTCAGATGTGTGGAAGAATACTTTGGTCTGAGACATACACCTGATAATACCATTGTATTTCTCTGACTTATATAAACTAGCTCGATATTTGTACATATTGAAGAAGAGTATGGAGTATGTACTTAAGTATAAAAAGTTTTAGAATCTGGAAACAAACACTCAAAGTAAAATTCTTGTGATTTTTAAATGAAATCCATGTGCACACATGCAATATAAGCAGAAAGAAAAATGGCAAGCAGACTTCCTGTCTCTAAATCTTGTAAGTTTGGTATCATTTTCTGCTAAATAGTTGCTACTTCTACAATTAGGAATGAAGCCACATAAAAGAGTGCTGATTTTTTATATTTACTTATAAAAATGACAAAAACCAGAGAGAGTTCCACTGGATGATGTTAATTTTGCAGATCATTAGCAGGCAAATTCACATCCTCCCACAACCTCAACATCTGACAATTGAGGAATTTAATAGAAATAAAATATATATTGCTTGTGTAATTGTATAAAATAGTTAATTTTTAGATTTATGAACTCTAATACACCAAAATCCTCAGCTGGCATGAATCAGTGAAGCTGTACTGGTTTATGTGAGATGAAACTCAGACACAGTGTCTCAAAGGCTGTTTGGGTATAACTTTTGGAATAATCTGATATACTTTTATGAAGAAGATGGTTCTCAAAATGTGCATACTTTGGTCAGTTTTTGGTATTCGGGATGGTTTGAGTCATGAGTATTTTATTCAACTGGGAAAATATTTTCTATGACCATTATTAATATATGTACTTCTTTGCTGAATTAATTTTGTTTATATTAAGAATTGTAAAGGCTATTGACTTATACTGTGAGTCTTTTCCACCCTATTCACATTGCAATCTCTCAGACACATATTTGAGGTAGGAATAATATTTTTAATATGTAAATTCATAAAACCACACAATGGAATTCTTATTACAGGCAAAACTTTGAGATACAGTACATGGGCTATAAACCAGGCCACTACTTGAATATTTTTTCTGCTAAGAAAGTTGGCTTTAGCATGTGTGATTTCCCAAGCCTCAGTGACAAAATGACAGACATTTGCAGTTCTTAATTATTCATAAACCATATTAATGATACTTAGAAAGTGCAGTTATTAGAAAATAATTAAAGAATAACAGTCCATCTACATTACTACAGTTTGCAAACAAGTTATTCAAATAGAAGTTTTTGAAATTATATTTTAAATTGGATGACCACATATATTTATGTACTTGCGTATTGCATTTTAAGGATTTTTTTTATAATTTTTTTTCAGTGTCATGTAAGGAAAATAACAGTTCCCTTCAGTATATCATAATTAATCAGATCTAATGTGATAACATTTCAAAATGGTCAAAAAGAAGAAAAAGATATGATGATCATAGAAGAATGCACTATACACTGATACAGATTATTCATGATAGTCTGTTTATTACGGATGATTTATATATCTGCCTTCTAAGACAAATTAGAAGAAAAGTAAGTAAAATCATTGCTACATATTATGTCTATTGAAATAACATATGGTTGTTTCATACCTATGCAGTTGCAATAGCCCAGTGGTAGAAGAAAATGTGCAAATAGAAAAAGTGCAAAGCTACTCCAAATGAAACTACATTGTTGCATACAGTTACAGCTTAAATACAACAATTACCCTGTTTGATATTAATATGTTCATTAAGATTCTCTTTGCTGGTAAATATGTAATAATGCCAAGCTTCTTTGTAAACATGAGGTTTGCAATGTAGATGACCACCAATAAATCTATCTGTAAGTGTTCAAGGTATGTTGATAAGATCATATTTAGATTGTCAACATAATCAAGATTGCGATATAGGAAAGAAATTCTTGTAGGATAAGGTAGAGGTCAATAAGGCTGTAAGTCTTCAGTGTGTTGCATACAGGGAGGGGGACCGGGGAGTTTCACTGGTCCTTCACAGAGGTCCTTTGGCTTCACTGGGGCTCAGAGCAGAAATGGATAAGAAGAAGGAAAGGGATGGGTCTCTGCAGATGTGGCGGCAGACTGCCAACACTCGCATTTTAGGAATAAATCTATCCAGGGCTGATGACTGCTATAGGACAAGTACACTAGCTAAACCACCCAAAGAATTCTTATAATGCTATAACCTGTGCATTCATAGCACTCATAGCTGTGCTATGCTAACCTTTCAAACAGGGGAAAATTTAATGACTTGGAATATAAAAAAACATGCCATGGCTCACCCACTTTCACAGAAGCAACTAATTTCAGATGTTTCAAACTCCATCTCCTTAGAATGGACAGAAATCGTTATTATTTTCACCAGTCATCTTTATGTTGGCCATAAAGAGTTAGATCTTGTAAGGTGCTGACTTACATTGTCATTCTCATTGTCAGTGAGCAGCTGACAAGGCTGCTGATTGTCTTGCATGAATCACTTTGACTCTTTTGAAGCAATAGACTTGAATTAAAAGTAACTGTTACTGCAGAGTTAAGCATCATTATTCTTCCACTTTTGCAATGAGTGGTTTTGCAATCCTTACCTAAAACATCAGAATGGCAGTAAACGCAAAAGTAATCTCAAGGGGGCAGCAGATATTGCCCAAATTTTTCATCCATAATAATTTAAATGAAATTATCAACTCTCCCCCAAAGAAGAACAAGAGATAAATTTCTTAAAATTATTGCTATATTTAGCAGCTCATAACATCACCGACATGCACATTTCTGTGATTTAGATTTAATACAAATATTTCAAAATACAGATCTGAAAAATGCTCTCCGTTTTTATTACAGGCCTATTCAATAAAATATATACCTTTGGTATAATATGTTCTGTTGTATATAGCAAACCATTTTCATTGTCATCAAAAATATATTTTCGCACTTGCGAATTACAGGGGACTTTAATTCCTCAGATAACCCACATATTGGATACAGTATCTTGAACCAGCTGATAAATGTGTAGATGTGATACAGATGTACATTTTCTGTTGGAAATGGAAAGTGAAAGATCTTTAAGAATTCTAAACTTACTAATGATTAAGCTACTTTAACTGTTTTTATGCTACTTTCATAGATATATAATAAGACATTATTTTCATTGAAAATATGCTTTAAATAAGGCAATTTTTGTAAGAATTTAAATAGTATTTTTTCTTGCATGAAAAACTTATTTACTTGTAAGGTGGTCATGCCTCCCTTGCTATTCTAAAATTACTACACACAAAGCAATAAAATTACAGAGCTAAGCATCCTCCAAGGATGAAATCACAGTGAAGAAAGCTGTGATATACTTTATGCTGTAAATCATGTTGTATCATATCATATGATGATACCATAATAGAAGAGAGCTGGTTATTTACACAGTGGTTCTGACTGAAAAATGTAAACAAAGATGAGTCAAGCACCTCAGCAATGCATTGACTTGCTAGTTCATATCCAAGGTTTTACAATGTTGTTCATTTAGTTCCATTGTTAACTTGACATGAGGCACCTGTTTTTAAGGTAAGAAACTGGTCAGATGATGAAGTGTCAGTAGGGCTTTCAAGTAAATATGAATCCATTCCCTTTTAGCTCATTAGTAAACCAAGGGTACACTAATCTATGATCCAAGAAAGATGAAATGCTGTTAGATTTATATGCAGTTTAAGGAATTCTATGACAGAATGACTGTTGTTTTCTAAGACATAAAAGCTCAAGAAAATCTCCAGTACAGTAAATAATATTTTAAAATAACTGTTTAAGTAAAATTCACATTTTAATATAGACTAACAAAAGTTTGACGGCTATTCAGAAGCTCTTAGTCCCACTGACATTGTTGGAATTGACTTGGAAAAGCTCAAGTGTACTTAAACGTCACTGTAGGTATAAACAATTGAGCATTAAAAGGTAGTACAGTTCTTTCCGGAATTAAATGCTCTTTTTTTTTAAGGTCAATTTGAAGCTGAATCCTATTGTTGTGAATTGCTTTTCTCCACCAGAGGACTTCATTAGAGAAATTCATTGTTGCAGGAGACAGCCTGTCTAGCTATTCTTCCTCACTTCACAGTGTACTTCCCCTCACTGAAGAGGTCCCTGCTGTCTGTGGAAAGTCCTGAGAGTCACGTGTTCCTCTTTATACCACTGTTATAAGTAGTATCTTCTCTTTTCTTTATTTAAAGGTGTCTAATTGTTCTAGGTTACTACACTATGTTCATAATTGTGATAAACCCTAATTATTAATTTGAAAATTTTATCTGTGGCAGATTAAAAAAATAACCGCTAGTCTCAGGTTATTCTCAGGAGATCAGTTTCAGAAAGATGTTAAATACTCATCCTGCATATATGTCTCATTTCCCAGGGTTTCATGGCCTTAAGATTCCACTAACCAGACAAAACTGTCATACTCAACTATTACTCCTATTAAATGCGTTAATCTTCTCACAGAGATTTAGAATTCTGTCTTGTACACAAGTGAGATATAACAGTTCTTCCTCACTTATGTTTCTAGAAGGTGTTTCCCCAGAAACTCCTCTGGGGCACTTCCTGATTTCATGAGTTACCACCTCTTCAGAAATAATGGTCTTTTAAATTTCTCTTCCCAACCCTCCCACACCTCTTTTTCATGCTGAAACAGCTTGAGCTGATGAATCATGGCTCTTTTCCTTCCTTGCTGTTTATCCTCCTGCCCTTGGAGCTTTGAAGATAATCATTCAGGCATGTTTCTTCTCCTAAAAGCTATTTTAAAATTGAGAAGTCAATTGAGAATGTCATTCCTAGGAGGGCTGGTGAGGTTTAATATCCAAAAAAATTATATTCGTGTCCATGTTAGTAGCAAAGAAATATAGATAGAGGTACTTACCAAAAATCCTAATGAATTTTCAATTACCTTGATTTTTCACTTCACATCTCCTAATATATTACATAAAGGTCTGATTTCATCTTTTAAAAGAAGTTTTCAGAGGTTTTAGAATCAGGACCATAACCTGGCCAGAAAAAGTATGTGGAAGTGGCAGGAATAGTTTTATGATTTGTTTTACTGCACCAGGCAATATGGATACTCCTGATTCAATCTCTTTCTAGGTATTTATCTCCATCTAAGAAAATAAAGTAGTCATTCATAACTTTTTATTCCCTCAAGGATATCATTATGTCATTATACAAGGGATATACCGCTGTATAATAGGATCTGTATGTCAAGGCTCTGTAACAAGCTCCCAAATACCATGCAAGGAATTCGATCAAAGTGCTATCAGTGTAGAAGATATATTTCATTATAATATTTAACAGGAGGTCTAATAAAATGGACACTTTATTTGGATGCTGTTGAGTGGTAATAGTAGGAACCCCATCTTCAGACAGAGTCCACCTTCACTTGATTGTTGTTTGTAATCAGTGGGGAAGGTTTACTTCTCATTCTGTCTCCTGCATCATTAGAACTATCCTGGAAAAAAACTTTTGCTATACAAAAAGTGACAATAATTCTCTTGTATTCTCTTCTGAAGTTCTGGTTCAGGAGTCCATATACTATAGCATTAAGGCAGCTGTTGAAATACGCCATGTAATAACTAGATACAAACAACCACTCTGGAATCCTAGGGATTACAGTTTTTGGGTTGACAGCCACAGCAAGGCCTATAAAGTTCAAAGGAGCCCAGCAGACTGCAAACAGTACAAACACCACAAACATGGTTACAAAGTTTCTGAAGTCATGTGGTTTCAGCCTAGGGTTGTTATCTGGTTTAACCCTTCGCCTTACCTGAATAACGAGGATCCATATTCGCAAGTAACAGAAAGTAACTACAGCTATGGGAAGCAGGAAGTGGAAAAACACAACTGCTATAGTATATGCTGAGCTCACAGACTGTGCAAATGTACATGAGTAAATCCTGGGGTCATACTGTAGCGATCCCACGAACAGGTTGGGCACGATAGCAACAAATGTTAGGAGCCATATAAGAACAATATAGCACAGTGAATTCTTGTTGCTGTACAGCTTGTCATATTTGAGACTGTGGCAGATATAGCAGTACCGATTGATAGCGATGCCTGTAATATTGAAGATTGATCCAATGACACTTAGGCCCATCAAGAAGCCACTAATCTGGCAGTGTAGGTATCCCAGTTTCCATCCGTTGTGAAACACAGATGTGAGGACCAGTGGATAAGGGTAGATAGCTACTATCAAGTCTGCAACTGCCAGGCTTACAACAAACACATTTCCTGTAAAATAAATATAAAAAGGCAAGTATTAGTTTTTCTTTTGCTCTTTTCTGTCATTTCTGCTCTCAATATATTAATGAGCAGCCTCAGTGGAACACTTTAAATGTAATTCGTTTCTACTTTCTAGCTCAAAATTCATTGTCATATATCAGAAATTAGACACTCATTTTTAGTTTAAAAAGGTAGCTTAACTTAAAGATGCACCTTTTGGGAAAAAAACTGTCTTTAAGCTTAATTACCGTGACTTATTATTTTTATCATGTCATTTAGTTGGATTCTTTCAACCACACAGGCTTAGAATTCATATCAAGTTAAAATATTCTGAACTGTAAGACTTACTTTGGTTTTAAATAGTCTCTCTCGAAAAATCAGCAGAAATAATATTACTAATAAATTTCCAAACTCACATTTACCTTCTTTATTTAACTTTCTTTCATTAAATTAGCCCTTAACTTTTCCAGTCCTGAAATTAAAATCTCTCTTCTCCCATTTATATTTCAAGCTCCCATGACTTTAATATGACTTTTATGTTACTCTCCTTGAATCTTCTAGCAAGTACTTAAATAAACTTAACTTGTAAGAGTCTAGTTGAACACAGACTTAGTTTTTTTTTCCTAAAGACAGGCTCTTCAATAAAAAAAAGATGTTGGACAATTACCTAGACAGTTCCCAGACAGTACTGATGCCCCATTTTTCTCTGCCTCCAAACTGGAAAATTAAGCAATGAAACATTCTGCTGATTCATTTTTTTAACAAAGAGAGATTATACTCTTCAAAGACAATGGAATCCATCATGTTTTTAATTCATTTTTTGAGAATAGATTATATTTTCTTTTTTTGGTTGCTTACATGATAACCTTAAATGAGGCATCTGAATGCCTCCCAAACATTCTAATTTCTAAGACAAAGCTCACAAGAAACACTGATGTCACTTTTATTCATTTCTTTAAAATAACTATTACATGTAAAGCTCTAGTTATTCATGTCCATAAGTAAAGAAATCTATAAATGTTATCTATTCAAGCATGTTTGTAGGTATATAAATGCATAGATACATAGGCATTTGTGTGTTTGAGATTCTACTTTGGAATTCCAAGATTATTCATGGAAGATGAAATATGAGCTTCTATTTCAACCTGTAATAAAATACATTATTAGCTTTAGATGATGTACAATTTTATCATTAATCCAAGGTGCACTTGGTGAATTGTTTTATGCTTTTATTTTGAGCATACAAAATACAAACGGATAATAACAGGTTAGTAGGAAAGGCAAAAGTATCTATGGACCAACAGGGTATTTTAGCTGCTAAAGTTTTCAAAATTACTTTTTTAATATATTATTTCAAATATCTTAAAATGCATAGTCTCTTACCAATCTTAAGCTTTAAATGTCCAGTTAGAAATGTTCAGTCTGCAAATACTGACAGAAGAAAACATAGACAGTATCTTTCTCCGGATGCTACCTACACTGTTGTGTTTAAATTTTGGTACATGCACAAAGTACCACATTTGATATTTATACTAATGGCAGTTGGCACAAATGGCCTCAATTAAAAGACTGCTGCACTAGTTTTCATAGATTTTGTATCTGGATTTATAAATAACTTTCTTGTGATAGTGTCTGTAGTTGTTTCGTCTTTGACTGGGGATTCACTGCCAGACTGAAATATGCTTATCCTGAAGCCTTTGGCAGAATTCCAGATCATTTCAGCACAAACATCAGAGCTCCTTTAAGTAGAAGATGACACAGGAAAAAAGCACTGCTTTCAGATTCTATCCTTGACGTGGTGGCAACTGATACAAGAACAAGAGACTGTATGGAACTTAGAGCTCTTTGTTTATCTGATGAATCAAGAAGTGGAAAGTAAATGAAAAGGTGCTGTTGGCAGGTTTTTTTTCCCCTGTCCAGAATATTGCAAGTTTGATGAAATGGTAACATATAAACTCCAGACACTTATTAAAATGTAATACTTGAAAGAAATCTATTTATATTTGCTTATTAACTTTCTGCTTAGCTGGAGACTGCCCATCCTAAATGTCTTTCTTCGCCATCCACTAAAACTTCTGCTGCTGCTGATCATTATTTTTGCTAATATTGTCATTATTTACCCACTTTAGCCAAATAATAAGGACAAAGTTAAAAAGGTTTTTTTCCCTTTTAAAAGGTGTTGTATTGAAAGGTGACAGATGGCATACATTTATCTGAATATTTTTAGCTTTGGAAACAAATGAGTCTAGGAAGAGTAGGCATTTTGTCAGTGAATCAACCAAATTTCAGGCTTCCATAAACTGATGCACCGTGGTTGTTCCAGCTTTTTTCAACTGGCTGCTGTAGAATGACAAACTGAAAGTCTTGGAAATACCAGCTGTTTCATGTGAAAATTGGAGGCTAGCAGGAGGCTAGCAGGATATCCTAGTAGCCTGTCTTAAAAAAAAAAAAAAAAGAAATCATGAGTTTGGAAATCAAGTCCCAAGCCGCCAGCTCATGGTTAGCATGTCAGCTGAATGAATAAATCGTTGGGGCTGGAAACTGCTCGGAAACCAGATAACCTGTTCGCAGAGAGGACTTTTAATTTGCCTTTCAGGAAGAGTTATCTTAAAACCTGAGTTCAGATACATTTTCCTTATAAGCACAGAAATTTTTTGCTAAGACAGAATAGAAAATTCAAGTAAAAAAAATTTGGGGATTAGTATGTTTGTTGTATATTTTGAGGTTCATTGTTTCAGACCCTGAAGCTGGATCTGAAATGATGTTGAGCTTTCATATGTTATATAATAAACAATTTAAAAGCATGATCCTAGCTTTAGGTACCACAGTCACTGGAAAATATTGCTAATTTAGAAATTCTCATATTTTAATGACATACTGAGAAATGAAACACTTAGGTTTGTAGAATACTTGGTATTTTAGAGGTGAGTATCATAAAAATATATATAGGAAAGGGTTAGTTTTTATCTTCAGAGTTAGGTTTGAACAGAACATTATAAATGAAGCCTGAGGCTCTATACTGAATCCTTTAAAAAGGCCACAAAATCAAAATCTTGAATAATTCTTCCTTGAAGAAAAAGTATTCATTCTCCTTAGAGAGTAAGATCACGTTACTGTGAAAAAATGTGATTTGTGTACCTAAAGATTATATTATTATGCAGTAACACCAGTTGGCTGAACTGAGAAGGCAGAGGTTGAATTTCTTGACTTTGGCATAAGCCAAATAAGCTTTAATAAATTTAAGCAAATGTTGTGCAATGGACGTATGTGGGAAGAAAGATAATCTACTGGTAACCAGCTTGAGCAGGTTATGTTTTTAGATGCTGTCTAAAGCAATATTCCACTAAATTTTTTCACCACCCTTACTGAAAAAGAAGCCTTTCTGCTCAGCAAACACATAGCAACATCAGATCTACGTGCTGAATATGAAGCTGCATTAATGCAACAGAAAACAAACAAGTGTTTTCCCAGACAACCTGACTTTTCCAAGAGCACAATACAACATCAACTGAGTGTAAAAATTGTGACTCTGACAGATTAGAAGGAAAAATACTTATGGGATTGCCAAGATGTTAAAATGAACATAAGAGCCTCAATAAGAACTACATGATGTAGTTGTATCAGCAGAAACTTGTATTTGCAGAACATATATAAATTACTGTGTGGGTTGTTGTTCCCTAGATTTACTGCTAAGTATGTCCTGAATGAAAATTAGAAAGTTTCCAGAAATTTCTAGCAACTTAAATATGTGCAGAATATTAACAGAAAAAGATTAAAGTTATGTAGACTAGGTGGTGCTGAATGCCTGCCATAGACTTAGAATGGAGGGCTGAACACTTTGCCAGCAGGTCAAAAATGACTAATTCTCCTGGCAGTTTTAGGAGAACTGAGGGAGATGTGGTCTACAGTCTTCTTTCCTTGAGTCTTGAGACTCTGAAGTACCTTTGCTCTTCTAAAATGTTTAGCCTGGGGAAAATAATCTACTGAAAAAGAGAAACAGCTTATGTATGGAAAAAACCCCCAGTGTTTTAAAGCATTAGGAGAATTCCAGCTAGAATATTTGGTACTCAGAAAATCTGAGCGAATTTTAGAGAAGATCTCGTATCGCTGGCAGCATAAGTAAGGCTACTTTTTCTCTTCCTTTTTTTCACAAGATATGCTATACCTTTTAATATTGACTGCCAAATCACTATTCTGTTCACCTATTTCAAAGCTTTTCTTGTATAAATAATGCTTTGGCTTCTTACAACAAATGCTTTCCACAAGCCATCGTGTTTTCATCACGTAGCTACATTTTGAAACACGTACCATCACGTTTCCATTAGTGCAATTTTAGGTAAGAGAGGTTTAGTCTTTATGCTAACTGGAGTTGCTTTATCTTTTAGGTAAGACTAAACAGTACATGCAGCAGTCATTGAAGTCACATACAAGGATTTTGTTTCAGTGGCCATTGACTCAGACCTCTAATGTTTATTTGCTGAGTATATCTTTAAGGAAAGAGGATAGTGTAATTGATCCAACATTGCTAATTTTTGCAAGATCAAACTTAGTTTTTAATGGTCAGATTCAGGTCATTCTTATCTACTGTCTTTTCACCACTTGTAAGATATTGCCAGATATGTTAACAGTCATTTCCAATTGTTTCATAACTACCCTTAATTAACAGGATGCTTTCCTGTAAATTTTGTGTTTTGTAGACATCAAGCTGTATTTAAATATCACACTGCCAAGTTTGTTATGTACACAGATTTTATACATCTAATGGCACAAAAAAATTTATTTACTCTTTTGAGCACTGGTTTCTGATCGTTCCAATTCTTCTGCTGATTTTCCTCAAGGATAGCTTACAGATTTTTTTGGCATTATGAAATCTTTCTGATTAATCTAGCCCTTGCTCAGGATGTTAATTTGAGAGTTTATGCTCCTAGCTGAAAACAAGAGTATGATAGGTGCTCACCAGTGAATGCCTGCAGCATCAGGAACTTTAAATGTGATACCTCATGACTGAGTACAGCATCAGAGAGATGAACTTCTTCCTTAGAAAGGCATTTTGTCAGGCCTCTGCTTATTTAATGATGTTTCCATGCAAAAAATGGAGTCCCAGTGACAAATATTAAAGCTAGATTGTTTCATATTCCATGAACATTTTTTCACTGAATGTTGCACCATTAGCACCAATATTTCTGTTGCAAAACATCATAAACAACTACAAAATCAAGGAGTGAAAGCTGGTTTTATGAGTACCTAATACAAATTTAATAAAATTTTCTTGTATATGTATCCAGAGACAGATCTTATCTCCACTCAGTGTTTCTTCTACTTGGGAGATTAACCAGTCAGAATGTTTCAAGAAAAAAGATAATTTCATAATTTTTCTGGCACTAAATTAATATTGGAAAGTTTCTGTACCTGGCAGCGCAGTTTGGGTTTCCCCAGAGGTTGTGCACAACAAAAATTGCTAAAGTAAAATAGTTGTAAGTGGGGACAATGACCATGGTTTCTTAGGCAAAATCCCAAAGTCAAGTAAGGTCACCTAGCATGCATGCATTCCCAGCTTCACTGAAGAAAGATTTGAAATGTCTAAGAAACTAACAGTCCTTGCAGCTCAGCATCAAAATGGCACAAAACAGCAGAGCAAAAATGTAGGAATAAATATTACATAAGCTCTAGTTACTCCTGGGAGCTTCATTCACTTTACAGATCATAATATCAACTCCCCTAGATCTGAAAAGTCTATTTTTGAACTAAAGGCACTATTTATAAACCTGTCCTGAATCAAGAAGTCCACGTGCACATTAAATTTTGAATACCATGATGAGCCTGTGGGTTTCGGTTCTTATTAGCAAGTTAACCCTGATGCTGCAGGTGGTGATTCAGGGAAATGTGAATGGTTTGAAGCCCATAGTCAACCTTTTAGCTTCAAGCATATGCAAGAAAACCTTTCTCTTTCTTTTTAAGCTGAGAAAAGACCTTGTTTTACTTTGTCATTTTCATAAAACCTCATTCAAATGTACACTTCTGTCACATCATAAAAGGGACTTTCAGACCTTCTAGCATCTAGTTGGGAATGAAGCCAACTAATGAAACCAACAGGGCAATTAAAGACATTGCCACTGCCTATAGAAGTAATGATGATAGGCAGGTAGCTTGTTAGCACTGAGGAGAGTATTAAATATTTGAGGTTTAAACTCATTTACAGTCTTACTAAAGTAGAAGTACTTAGTGTCAGGTAAGTTCAGATACTGAAATGACCTAACCTCAACATTTAACTCCAGTTAATAGAAATTCAGGGTCCTGAGTCTTACAGGTCTGGACAGCTGGAGAACTACATAACAGTATATTAGAGAGATACTGAAGAATAGATTTGTTAAAGAGCTATCAGAAGAATCCATATTGTAATGTTTTGTTTCACTGTGCTAAAAGTTGAAGAAAAATTTACATAATCAGCACAGCATAAATGAAAGATTACTGATGCATTCAGAAAAGAAATGCTATCCTGTATTTAGATTAATCATCACACAGGATCTCCCAGTGAAGCTGCAGCAACAATTAAATTTGAAATGCCTATGCCATCTTCTGGCCAAGAAAATCAGATGCCTGAAAGAGTAATTGGCAGAAAATGGCAGTGACAAATTATGTAGTATTCAGAACAAAGGAATGGTTGGGTATCAGGTCCAAGCTGACTGCAGATGAGATTGAGTAGTTTTACAGCTATCCCAAACAATATACCATTTTCTGTGGTGGTATCACCTACCATATTTTTCTGCAGTCCCATGGTACACATGAATGAGAAAGCTACTTGTCTCCTTCTTACAGTCTAAAAATATTTGTTGGTGCTATTTTTGGTGGTTCAGTCATGAGAGGAAAGTGATGTGAGTTTACTGTCAGGCACAGAAGGGAATTGAATCCATATGCTGGATGAGTGCTACAGACTTGGGGATGTTCCTTGCCTCTGGCAGTTTTGTATGACATGCCAGGGCTGCTTTGAAAATATCTCATATTGGACTTCTCACATGAGAGGCATACTTAGTTTGTACTACACAGCACATTTAGGAGGTGCATGGGATATTGAGTCTCTCAGTACTGATAAGACTGAGGTATGTCTGGGTATGCCAAGAAGGGTAGCACTATCTACTGGATGAATTTACCTGAGATGAAATATAAAGCACCTGAGGAAAGCAGCACTAAGGAAAAGGCCTAGACAACCATTGCTCCTTTACGCACCTAACACAGGACTAGACAGGAGTTGACATTGACTGAAGATCTTTTGTGAAACTGAACTTAAAAAAATCTAAACGTGGTCAGGGTTTTGGTCTTTTTAAAGAACTTTTAAGAAATGCCATCTTAAAAAGTACTTTAAATAGCTCTCAGAGCTACAGTGCACCTAAGGATACGCTATCTTTCTGTTACATTATGCAGCGGCATGAAATATTTTGCTTTGAGATTTTACATAGTAGGTTCATGTCCAAGATATTTTGCTTTAGAAGCAGCAGCAATTTGAACAAGACTTCTGTTCTTTTACAGAAATGTCTAAAATTTTATCGCAGCTAATACATATTTACCTTGGTAACAAGATTGTATTAAACTGGCACTGTCACAGGGCTTTATAGTTTTAAAACATAGAAATAAAAGTGACTCTTGTTGCCTGGACAAGAGTGAACTAAGACATAACATAAAATATCAAGAAGGCTTGTAATGAAATTGAAGTGAATCAACAAATCCTTCTGTCTTGCAGGTGAAAGTTAGAGACCAGGGCAGGTAGACATAGTGGTGGATGTCTCAAGTTCTGTGACCCTGGTTTTGGCTCTGGTATCTGCCTGGCCTGTTTTTTCTACAGTTCACTGGGTGGGCGTGTTTTCAAGGTCAGAACATCTATCCCCTTTGAACATCAGCTTCTTCTATCATGATGACAGTATTTCAGAGATCAAATAGATTTGCCTGAATAACTTATCCACTTTTACAGAAGGGAATTATATTACCACTTCTGACTTGATCTTTTCTATCTCTAATTTCTGTGATTCATTTGGGAGGAAAAAAATCCTGTGGACAGCCTGTTCTCCAACAAAGTATTGCCTAGATGTTACAGAACACTGAGGTTCAGCAAGCTGTATGAAACTGATTAGAATAACAATACTGCTGATGTCAGAGGATCACGCTACTGAACTGCATCACAGTAAAATCAGTGTAAGAGTACTTCCCCCCCTTCAACTGTATTTGCACCAGACTGGAAATATATGGAAAGACAAAAACTATAAAAAATTATAGTGTTCACAGTAATATCAGAGCTCAGATAAATAAAACTAATAATACAGTTTGAAAGTAGGAAAAGGCAGAGATGGATGCTTATGAAATATAATTATGTTTTGTGTCTGTACAAAATCTCACAGATCTGTCAGGACTGATGCTAGAAAATGTGAAGATGCAGTCTATTCCTTTCCAAATTCTAATAGGTATTTTGAGAAAACAAGTAGGAGAAAACAGGAGAGTGAAGTTGCAACCACATAACTGACAGGAGAGCCTGACAGGAAAGGCTTCTATACTGTATAAAATATTGCAAACACAAAATCACTTTCCTGAATCTCTTTGAAAGTCACACTTTTATGTAACAGGATTTTGTGTCTGAATTTGTCCAGAATTATTCATGGGATGAAAAAGAAGTTAAAAAACTCTCAAGAGGACAAAATAATCCATTTTCTTTCTGTTATGACTAATAACTGTATAGCTGGTCATTCAGCCAATCCCATAGTTATCTAAAGAGTCCTCAGTAGACAGCAAAGCTAGTTAAATGAGTTCATAAAATAGTCTTCCCAGTTCTTTCTCTTAAAATCAGCAGTGGTAAGACACCTGCCAAGAAAGTGGAAAATAGCATTATAGAAAAATCACTTATATATAGTTACACACATGTGCTTACTCTCCCCTTCTCTATCCATTTTCTATTTCTCTATTCTTCCTTTTTTTCCTTTCATATTTATTCCATCACCATGTTTTTTCTCTCCTCACTGACTTACAACCCCAAATCTTTTGTTTCTGACAGGCTTTTTCCTCCATGCTTTCCCCTCTTTTCCTCTCTTCTTTGTTGCCCCAAGTTTCTTAGAAAAGGTGAGAAGACACAGATGATTATCACACTCATTCCCACCTTATCAGTTTGACGAATTTTAGAGTGTATTCCACTGTGCCATTATCACAGACTCAGGTGACTTCAATTCTTCCTCCCTTCCTTTCAGTTCTTCATTTTCTTTATTGTGCTACAGCAAAAGTCAATTGAATGGTCCCCCACCAGAGTGGAGCAAGTGAAATGCTATCAAGTATCACAGGGAATTCACCAGAATAAGTGCTATTCTAATTGCAATTATTAATGGGGTTTGTTTATGAAAGTAACTGATGGTACCAAGAATTGTTGCTCTTCTATACCATCAGAAATGCATTACCACTGGAAACTGAAAGATGGGCAAATAAGTGGAACTTCCATATGCATGGTGCAAGGTGAAGGATCTTAATACCCATCTCCTCTACTGTCTTTTCCTCTTTATGATGGACAATCAAATCAAGGAAACAGGGTATGGGAAAATAACTCTGGATTAAAAGAGAGTGAAGACCCCAAGATGTGTATTTCCTTTCTTCTTTGCAAAGATTTTAAAACCTTGTGACATTTGCTCCAGCTATTGGACAAAAATACACTCTTCCAGCCCAAAACTAGACACCTAAATTATCCTCCTTTTTCTGTTGTTTGTCTATGTCCACAGCCTGACAGGAGAATTTTTTACTTAACACATTGTTTTGTAATTTCATGGGAACCCACACCAGCTGCAGGGTTCTGCACCATCCACAATGGGGTAAAATTTTGGTAAGAAATATAAATTAAATCTAAGCTGGTTACACTGAGTGTCAGGCAAACTCAAAATATGACAAAACAACAATTTAGGTTTCAGACAACATTCTTATAGCAGATATTCTGGGTTGTTGCAGCAAGCAAATAAAATGATAGCTCTGGCAATTTAAATCTGTCAAAAGCTTAGAGGAGTATATTTTTGCCCCTTGTATTATTCAAATTAAAATGGATTTAGATATAGGATAGATTTATAAGAAATTAAGGAAGAAGGTAGTTTATTCATTATTGCCCTGATACATTAATCATAATTTTTTAGCTCCTGTACAGTATAATTGACTCAGAAACAAAGTTTGTTTGCTTATATTAGATGTGTACTTTAAAATACATTGATGATTAAACCTACAGTTGAAACTTTGTATTAGAGGAGAAAGAATGAAGACATTGTATTACCTTAAGTAAAATCTGTATTTTAATTTGTATCAAAAAACTTTCACAGAAGCTGGAGGTGGGTTGACCAGGTCTCTAGAAGTCATAATAAGGAGACTTCATCTATTGCTTGTTTCTTTGTTTTTTTTCTTTTTCCCTGCACGATGGGTTTTTTCATACAGCACAGAATAAAATTTTCTATTCAAGCAGTAATTGTTTCAGAGAAAACTAGTTAGAGAAATGGTGAGGTACGATTGCCCTTTGACATCATAGAAGATTTCATGTGTTTCCAAGCTGTACCTCACATAAGTGAGGCCAGCTTGAAGGATTTTTCTTCTCTTTAGCAACTACTGACATAGAAGTCCAAAATTTTTCCATATCCTCTTGATTATTTAATTAGGAAATACATGACTTTTACATTTAATGTTTATTAGAAATAAAATGGGGTTTGGATTTCTGCCTTTTATCTTAACAGTATTAAATGAAGTTCTTTATTGAGAGCTGCCTTACATGGAGACATATAATTCAGCATACAGATGAATTTGCCAAACCATTGAATCCTTAGAAGTAGGCTTTTGAAAAGGAAATAATTGGCTGAAATAATGATTCAGCTAACTCCACTGACAAGCTGACGTAGTGTAAGTGAGCAAACAAGTGGGTCATTGTATTGACCATATCTCATAATTATATTATTGAATAGTTATTCCTCTCCATGTTGTTTTAGTTATTTGCCTGTTCTCTGGCAAGTTCTCTGTTACTTTCATGAAGAGTTGTGTAGAATTTCTCAGAAAGCATTTTTTTTAATTGTTTAAGACTGAACTGCTTGTTTATCAGTGAATGTAGTCAAAAACGATGAGTCTATGGCACTTAGCTAATACGAAAGAAATATATAAATGGTGTTGACTTTCAGTACCTACATATGTCTTCAGAACTTATCACTCGGTGTTCTTACTTAACGTGTTGCACAAGACTGTCCAGCTCAATGATACGAAACTGCCGAAACCTACACTTGCAGTCAGAAGTATTGGATTTTGTATTATAGTAATTTCAGTGTGGGTGCATTTAAAAGCTGTGTTATGATAGCTCATCTGAATTACGGGTACCTATTGATTTTTGTTATGACTCAGAAATATCCTAACTGTGCACTTTGAGAAACCAAACACAATTTGCAAAATTAAGTTCAATACCTCCAGTGTAAAAATGTGAATCCTTTCACTGTGTGAAAATAAAATAAATCTGGAAAACTATACCACCATTATAATCTTAATCTCATAATGATATGTATAGAATATCTTGGCTGTGGAGCTCCTTTCCTTTTTTAATGCCTCTTTTTTTCTCTTATACTCCTTTCTATCTTTGTTTAAATGTTAGCAAGAATCTTAAAAAAAAAGCTTTTAAGCAAGCTGAAAAGCTATATATAGACAGCTAAAGATAGTATCCTTTTAAATATTCAGTAAAAACGGTTCCAGTTCTCCCTCTGAACCTTACTGCTCAGTTCTTCATCTTTTTTTAGGCACAAGCTTTTTGTGTGCCAACATACTTCATTATTTAACAAAATTTAGCAAACCAGAAGTCAACACTACTACTTATGAAACTAAAAATAAGAAACCGAAAGAAATGTGGGATAACTATCTCAATGAATATTAATAAAAAGTATTTCTATGTTGAAAGGATGCCAAAAAGTAGAGGTTCCGTACAATCAGTGTATGTCAAAGATGCCGTGTACTTATATTGTGTTACTAAACCTGACATGAAGTTTATTGTGAAGAAGAATGAGTGGTAAGGAAGACTTAGCTTCAGACAGCACTGAACAGTAGCTTTGCATTTCTTTGTTCTCTTAGGGAATAATCACCTCATTTTTCTAAACAATATCTTTGTAAAATGTTCTATAGGTGACTGAATGCTAAAAAAAAAGGTGGAAAGGGGAAGTGTCTTTCACATCGCATCTCAAACCTCCTAGATTTTCTTACTTTAGTTTCAGAAAGATTGGTATTTATCTTTGTAGGTGAAAAGATTTCTTCAAAATTTTTGAAAGACAGCTTGAGCTCCTCAGAGAACCACTTCAGCTGTTTCCATGTACGAGCACAAAAATGTCTGCTGTAGCACATTAATGTATTTTTTAAACTAACAGCAGAAGGGCTTCCCCTAAAGTTCTGAAAAGTCTTCACTCAGGACTAACAGCCTTCATTTGTATTGTGTAAAACTGGTCAGTTCATGAATCAGAAGTTAATTATTTTGGTAACAGGTAAAAAGTCTCCTTCTAAATCTTTTATTGAAATTGTGTGTGTCAGTTGAAACCACTGATGGGCAATAGTAGAATTTCGTGGCATTACACTCATTTCCTGACAGACTTGAATTAATATTTTAGGAAAGTCAAAGTGGATTCTTTGTTTATAAATTCCAGTATCTGGAATAGGACAGTGTCAGTTCTTTACAGTATTTTTAGATATATTTTATTAGTAAGCTTGCTTTGCGTAAGTTTGGTGTGGAAGGATGTTGATCTGGTCAGAGCTTTAAAACAGATCAATCAACCTTTTTACAGAGAACTCAATGAAGAAAACCATGTAAAACAGAGAACAATAAAAACAAACCAGTTTCTCCCTGCATTTTTTTGTATTTCTAAGGCACCTCCTTTCTTCCAGGATTGATTTCTGTCAGTTCTGTCCTTTGATGGTCTCCTGTGGTCCTCTTCTCATTTTTCAGGCCTGATGTGTTTTCTGTTCTTCTCAGCTGTCTCAGTTCCTGCTGTAGCTGCAAGCTCTCTTCTTGATGCCTTCCTGTGCCCGATCTTCCTCTTGGCTGGTGCTTGCTTTTATTGACCCTGCTCAGCTGCTTCTGAGGGAGAGTCATTTCCCCTTTCCTCTGGGAGATAAACCTCACCCACATATGCCTTTACTAACAAAATGTGGCAAGCACAGTGAGGAAAAAGGTAACAAATACCCTTATTCAGACTTAAGGGAGAGAAGAACAGTAGTTAAACCTTTCTTTCTAAAGACAGTCCCTGAAAATGTCTCTTACAAGCCTGCAAGGAATTAAAAATCTATGCCAAACTACTAAGTCAAACAAATGAACAAACACATCCAACACATCCATTCCTCCAGCATAAGAAAGTACTTAGTTATATGAGATTTTCAGTAGAGGTATGAAAATGAGAAGATGGAAAAAGCAGGACCAGTATCAAAGGAGCAAACCAAGTATTGTTTAGCTTATCCATCACTGATTTGAATGAAGGGGAGATGCCTCCTCAGAAAGTTCAGTGAACACAAAGCTGGGAGGAGTGGCTGAAAACCCAGAGTGCTGTGCAGCCCTTCAGAAGGACCTTGACATCTTGGAGAGATGGGCAGAGAAAAGGATGTATTTTTGATAGGACGATGGGGAGAGACTTGCTCCACTTCCCTTCTGCTCCAGGGAACTGCATTTTGGAAAGTCTCTCCACAGGTGAAGCACGAAAGCAGCCAGGTTCACTGTGAAATGCAGCCTCTTATGCTTGGATTCTAGCATTTCTCAACAGTAAAATGGTTGTTGAACAAATTTTCATTCAATTAGTATTGAAATTGTGATTTTTACCATAAACTGCAGAAATATAATTTCTATGCCCTTTAATAATAACAAGATTTTATTATTTTTGAGTAATTAATACCCTGTGCATTTTAGCCTATTTTTGCTCACTCAGATCACAGAATGACAGAATTATCAAGGCTGGAAGAGACCTTCAAAATCAACTACTCCAATCATCAACCCAGCACCCCTTAACTGTATCCCTAAGTGCCACATCCAGATGTTTCTTGAATACTTCCAGAGATGGTGACTCCATCACCTCCCCAGGTAACTTATTCCAATGCCCAACCTCTCTATCAGTGGTTTGGTTTCTTTTTTCTAAAGTGTAATCTGAACCTTCCCTGCACAGCTTAAGGTAAATCCCTCTCATCTTTTCTCATCTCTCTTTTGAGACACGGCAGAAGAGATCAACCTCCACTTCCGTACAACCTCTTTTCGGTAGTTGTAGAGAGCAGTGAGGTTGACCCTGAGTCTCCTTTTCCCCAGACTAAACAGTCCCAGTTCCTTCAGCCTCTCCTACAGGACTTTACCTCAGCCCTTCCACAGCTTTGTTGCCCTTCGCTGGACTGGGTCCAGCACCTCCATGTGTTTCTCGCAGTGTGTGGCCCAAAACTAAACACAGGATTCAAGGTGCAGCCTCACCAGTGCTGAGTACAGGGGGACAATCCCTTTCCTAGTCCTGCAGGCCACACTGTTGCTGATACAGGTCAGGATACCATTGGCCATGGCCACCTGGACCACATGGCTAGCTCATGTTCAGCTGGCTCATATCCAGCACCCACTAGTGGGGCACTTCCACTGGTAGGATCACTTACCAGCTGTGTCAGACAGTTCTACACTCTCCAGGAACCTTCTAGATTGCATCCTCTCTGCTGTGCTGTATTTCCAGTGGACATTTGGCAAGTTGAAGTCCCCCAAAAGATATAGGTAGAACAAATATAGCCTATACAAGGCTAGAAACAATCTTAGCTATATGGTGGGAAAAAAGTAGGGACTGCCATGCATTTGTGTCTCTATAAATAGGGAAGATTATTTGAAATCACTGTTGTCTCTAGTTCATAATAAAAATTTAGATGTTGATGTAAATTTGATTCAAGATTTAAGGTTTAAAAATAATGCAATACACGGCTTCAAATTACAAATCAACCTCACATCTATTCCAGTAATTGTACAAATATGGAGTATTGGGACTAGGGTTTATAGTATTAAATGAGTGCATTAGTATTTTATAATTTATAAGCATATTGTTCATACATAAAATGATTCACTGAGAACACATTATTATATAGTGATCTTTTATGGCTCCCTACAGAACCTCGCTCACTGAGGTTATTGAACTTCATAGAAATGAGAAGAAATCCGAATTCTCAAAAGAGCCAACGACAGAAATCTAGCAGAATTATCAAACCACCATGAATACATCCTGTATTGTATATTACTCATGCTTATTATTATTGCACACTATCAAGCCCTTCAAGGAACACCTGTGGAAATTTCCATTACCAGCTATTACTGAATATTATTATTTTAGTCATTTCATTCCCCCCCCAAAAAAAAAAATCTAGAGTGTAGTGATATCAAAGCAATGCTTTTCTAGAAGAAAATCCTGAGAAGCAATAAAAATATTTTTTTTAATCAAATCCAGAAAAAGTAGCATTATTATGAAAAAGTTTAATGGGGGCTTAGTAGATTGGGTGTTATTTTAACGTAGCATATTTTTATGTTTCTACATACAAATTCATTATGATTCAATTTCCAAAATTAAAATATCAGGCATAACCTATTCCCTTGTAAAGTTAACTATTCTGAAGATTGAATTCATTTCTTTGCACTCAAGTGTGTTTGAGAATAAATAAAAGTGCCCCAGTAGATTCATTCATATAAGGTTCTGAATAAGCTTTTGAAGTAAATTCAAAGGTAAAAAACCAGACATCTCAATGTTTTGGCTTTCATGACAAATATTAAAGAAAAGAAAATAATGCTTTTTACAGAAAGCAGAAATATTTCACTATCTGGGCTGAACTTTGTGTGCAGAAATAAATTGAAATTTTGTGTGGAAAACACTCATACAGAATACCAGAGAAATTAATTACGGAGACGTGTCCCTCAGTCTGCAAGATGTTTCAGAGAAAAAATCGTTAATTAAGTTCTTATTTTAAATGTCTTTTAGGCTGATGGGTGATGCTTTGCCTTGCTATACTATAGGATCAGTGTTTGCTGTAGAGCCTTACCTTCGTTTTCTGAGCAAAGGGATTATTTTTTAACAATCTCATGGTTATGAGGCTAGATCAAGAGTTTAATTTTAAAAACCCTGTGTGTTATAGATTTTGCTAAAAGGTCAGAAAAGCAAAATTTCTATTTTCAAAAGAATGGCTGCATTCATTAGGACAGGGCTGTAACTAATTCTGGGCTTTCAGTAATCTTAAGAGAGCTGCAGCGTGGTCATGTCCAGCCTGACCTGAGCCAGCAGAAGATATTGAAGATATATCACTTCTACAGACAGTAAATTGATGGATCACTTCCAGAATTATACTGGCTTTTATTATTACTATTATTATGCTTCCTTCTCTGTTCTTTGATTTTTTCTTCCCCTTCTTCTTCCCGCAGTTTGAGGCACAAGTAGTGGAGGATATGCTAGCTGTAAATGACAAGCTCTGCTTTCACTGCATGGATGCTCCAAAAACAAAAGGAATGAGGCATTTGGGGATAATTGAATCACATTAGGACCAACCCTTTTGCTTCTTTTCTTTCTCAGAAAGATATATTGATGTTGGATGGCATATGGGGAAAGACAGCCTCTGAAGAAAAATGCTTCATATTCTCTAGTCTAGTAGATATATGAAAGGATATCACAGTGTCCATCACTAAATGATGGACAGCTATCTGTCCTGAAGTTTTCACACCATGAAGTTAATAAAAAATTGGTGCATTTGCCAGTGGCAAGTGTAAACTGAAGTGATTTTGAATGTGTTTCTCATATAGCTGCTGGAAATCTTCAGAAATTATAATATAAATACCCTAGCCTGGTGATCTTAACATTATAAATACATGGCAGTGTCTCATGGAGGTGGTACTAGAATTTCTATTAAAAAAATCAGAACCATTAAATATTTGAAAGAATGAAAAAAAAAGCTTATGTCCTTTATCAAAACTTTGCCATTAAACCTACTTTCAATCTTTCAGGTAATTTTTTATTCTAACTGGCAAATACTTTTTGTGTCATTAAATGTTGGTGCAGTCACTGAAGTTAACAAATCTGTCAAGTCTGACATCTTCTCTTGCAAATTTTTCTGGGAATAGAATTGTCTTATTTGCTCTCAGTTATGTTGTGTTTAAGAATGAATGCAAGTTAAACATTAGATTTAGTAGCCTGAATGAATCTTCCAGTTATAACCCTCTATTCCTTCGGCAAAGACCAGCTATAAAAGAACATAAAAAGTGGAAGGGCCAGTGTTTGTGCTAATATATATTCATCCTACCATCTCTAAAATGGGCTCTGTGTTAGAAAGAAATTGTAACTGCAATGATCATAAAGTAGTGCTACTGGATATGTGTTCACCTGCTGGTAAATGGAAGACAAAGTGCGAGGACTGTTACGTGCCATTCCTCTGTATTTTCTTGTGATTGTATTGTATTTCAGATCTGAATATGTTTGTTTAAGTTAATCAACATAATCACAGCAACTCTGAGGAAACCATGCAGGGTTACAGGCACTGAGAATAAATCTTTTTAGTGGTTTCTCAAATTTAAAGTCATATACATTTGACAATGTGTCCTTATCAAGGCCTTAAATCGATCATTACTATTCTCGTACAGGATTTCAAAAACCTCCCAATTTTATTATATTAAAATCTATCCAATTATTTCAGCATAACGCCTTGGCAAAAATAGAAAGTCTTACTAAAAGTGATGTTCGTATCCTTAACAAGTTTAGTTTTTAACTTTTATTTAATAAACAAAATCAGTTTTAACATCAAATAGCAAGAGCATTTTTAGATCTGTGCATGTCACATTTTCAGAAAGCCGAGAGAATATAAATAATCCACTAGTTCTATGGCCTGTTTCTCATCTGTACTGCTCTTTGCATGTGCAGACTGGGCGAGAATGTTCTTTAAATCACCTCATCCATCATGATGCAAGATACCCACATTTCTGGCTTTTTGGTCATTTAGGAACAACATGCACAAACCAAAAAAGGACTAAAAAATGAAGTATGTGTAATTGTCAATTGATAATGATATATGCTATTTACTGTAATAAAGATAACCTCAGAAGTTACAATGTTTACCACAGGAACAACTTTCTGTTCTATAACCTAAACAGATACACATTTTATGAAACATTGAGCTTTTAGAGGTGTTTTTATTTATGATATTCACAAATCCCATGCTAGTGGGAGACATAGCAGATCAGCATATATGAAATTTCTGGCCAGTTGTTTGAGTTACAGGTCTGTGAAATAATAATTTTTAATTATTTCCTACACATATAAAAGTACTATAGTATTTCAGGGGATATTGTAATTGTCACCCACTGGAGTTCTGTTCATCAGCAACATTTTATTTTGGTTCAGATCTTACTCTGTACATTTAAATTAAAATAATTTTGCAAAAGAGATAGTTTATACTATAATTTAGGAAAAATCTTTATTTTCTTAGCTATTATTGCTAATCCCCAATATTTTTCTTGGTAGATGACTGTGAACTTATACACTGAAAATAACAAACAGCCCTTGTTGTCAGCTAAATCAGAATCACTCTGTGTAAGAAGATGTCCATAGAAGGAAAAGGTAAGTTCTTCAAAGTCCTGAAAGCATGTCTATGAACCAATATGCCTAAATATTTGATACAGACAGGGATCAGACTTGGAGGAAATTTACTTAAGCTTCTAAACACTTTCCTTCTCCATTAAGCTAGAAAGTGTACAGATAAAAGCTTTGGCTCAGGTCCAGATCATATCTGTCTGCAAAAGAAGGCTCTGGAATCAGTAACATCCAAGGAGACTAACTTCTCAAGATCCTCAGTTACTTCTAAGTTTTTCTGAGACAAAATTATCGAATCAATCTGAATTTGCATACTGGACACCATAATTCTGCCCACTGACTTTTTGAGAGCTATGACCATACCACTTGTGAAAAATTCTGCGAAGAGCCAGCCAAAGCCATCATTAGGAATATGTTTGTTTAATTAAAGGATGCCATTAATCCAGTGAATAATGTTGCCATACAGATTATTTCTGTTGCTTCACAAAGTTTAAATTTACATTTGAAATATGTTTTTAAAAATATTCTAGGTAGTTTTCAAGTGTGGATTAAAATATAATGGGAGAATCCTAGGTACATTTTTCATGCAGTAAACTACACATAGTATTTACATGCCTGTCAAGCTCTACTCAGTTCAAATGAGATTAAAAACCAGCCTGCTTCCAAAATTCAATACTCAAAGAAAAGTCAAGTATAAAGTAGTAATGACATCTTTAAAAATTTCTTTTTGGAAAAACAGATGGGTGTCCAAGTTGAAGTTAAAAATCTTTTCTGAGTCAGTAATCTGTAAATTTAGCATTTCATATGTGCATCCATGAATTAGTCAACAAAAAATATTTTAGTAAAGTAGTTACTTAATGACTTGAACACAGTGCAGGTTTCTCATAATGCTTGCATCTAAATGCAGTCCATGTTCCAAAGTTAATCAGTACTGGATTGATGATTACAATGGCTGCTTCACTTCTGTTGATTTGAAGTCTGGTGGGCAACAAGCTCAACATGAGTGAACACTTTGCTGCTAAAGCAGAGAAAGCCAAAAGGATGCTGGGTAGCATCAACGAGGGCATCACCAGCAGGGAGAGAGAAGCCATTATGCCACTCTGCCCAGTGCTTGTCAGCCCACACCTGGAATACTCTATTCGGTTTTGGTCCACACTATACAAAAAAGATGTGTACAGGCTGGAGAGAGTCCACAGAAGGGCCGCAAAGATGACCAGATGACTGGAAGGCTGGGAGGAAAGCCTGAGGGGACCGGGTTTGTTCAGCCTTCAGAGGAGAAGGCTTGGAAAGACCTTATCACCATGTTCCTGTATTTAAAGCCTAAGATAACTCCCTTGTTACAAGGAGTCAGATGGAAAATATGAGAGATGATAGGTACAAGTTACTCCTGGGAAGATTCCAATTGGACACAGGAGTTTTCACAATGAGAACAATCTGCCCCAGAATAATCTCCCCAGGGATGTGTGGGATTCCCCAACTTTGGACATTTTTAAGATGCAGCTGCATATGGTGCTGAGACATCTTGCTGAGACTGTGATTTTACTATGCTCTTGCCAGTAAAGATTAATCCCCCTTGAGGTCCCTTCCAACCTAGTACTGCAAATATCTCAGGAGAATATGCAGAAGTAAGTAACTGGACATTTCTGATTTTTTTATAAGAGAAGTAATTACTGAATAAGTAATCAGCTGATCAAGCAGTTTTCCCTTTCAAAATAAAAATTTAACTTATGTACAAAGTGCTTTTAAAAAAAAAATTACTATGGAAAATGCTTTAGTAATACTCCAAAACTGATCAAATAAGCATACAAGCTAGCAACCCACCACATGGCAGCACTGAATCTTTACTGCCAGTTTTTAAACTAGGATATTATGAAAGCTGTCTCTAATATTAGATAGCGGTCTATTCTAAGGAGAAAGCAAACATGCTTCCTGCACTGTGAGTGCAGTGGAAAGATGGCTGTGCATATATAAAAGAAGTACTTTCCAACCTACTTGCTAGTCAAGACACAGACATGACTTTGATTCTTACTACTCTGTGGGGAGCTGGCTAGAACAGAGTTGGCAGTCAATTTAGCCGCATCTGAAATGGCCCTAACATACAACACAGACCTCAGAAAGGACCATCCAGCTGCGCTGGGAATATGCATAATGTAGACTTTAATTTTGTTCATACAGGACTGGTTGTGTAGCGAACATGAAATGGTGGAGTGCAGGATCCTAGGAGAAGAAGATAGCAAAACAAAAGCAGGATCACAGCCCTACATTTCAGCCTTTTCAGAGGATATGGCCCTGGACAGCAGAGTGGTCCAGGAGAGTTGGCTGATATTTGAGGACCACGAATATATGTCACACTGCTGCACCAAGAAAGAAAAGAACACTGTAGAGGGAACGTGAAGAAACTACGACTATGCCAGATCTTTCATTTCAGCTTTTTGTACTAATTCCCAGCTACTGTACTGCTAATTCCCTCAGTAACATTTTGTGCCATTAAGGATTATCTGTAGTACTATGAAACAGGAGGACTGACACTGAGTACAGCAGACTAATCCAGTTTGGATTGCACTTAATCTTTGTTAGTAGATTAACAAAAGATATTGTCCTGTTTCTTCTAGATTACACATAAATGTTTTAGTGATTAAGAACTGGCATATCTTAGAGTCCAATACCAAAATCCTTATTAGTTATGATTTTAGTACTGGAAAAACACTGCATTTGCAATTGACAGAATCTCTACAAAATAGGTGGAGACAAAAAATCAGGTGTCACAGAACAGAATGAAGTTTTTGCTGAATATATACAGTCTTTTCCATAGGGACCTCTCTGTATTCCCTTCTAGGATAATTATTTTGAAACTTCTATGTATAGTTATGCAACTACAGGAGAAAAATCTTGTCTTTACATACATTAAAAAAATCATGCTTACATACACATATATTATATACAGGTACATGATGCCAAATTGTCTCTGGTGTAAATATAGAACAAGAAATAAAATGGAGGTAGCTGCGATAGATGCCTCTAGGAGTATCAGAGAAGTTTAAGTTTATATCAAGTTAGTTTATGGAAGAAGCCTGACTATTATAAACCAAGCTGAATTTTTTAGGTGCATTTTCTTGATCATATAGCCAAAGTTTTTGACTAATAATGTTAGAAAAAAATGTGATAGAATAGTAGAAAATTAAACTACTTGACATAATCAGAAATCTCAGTGACAACTCTCATTCATTAGGGATATATTTTCTCCTTGTTGAACATACATCAGTCTCATTGATACTAGCAGGAGTGATTTAAGCTTGTTTCAAACTGAAGATGACACTTAATAACCGCATCACCAATGGATATGTGTTCAGATAATCCAACTACTCACTTTTGGAAATCATTGTCTGGAAATTGTTTCAGCCTTGCTAAGTAGTCACATTTTCTATACATTGTGAATGAAGCTCTCCAAAACATGTGAAGTGCTCCCTTTTATATATCATTCCATTAGAGATTTATTACTTTTCTGTATGTGTTGCTTTGGTTTATCTAACCAATTGCACATTTTGATTAAAAATAAAACCCTTAATTTGAGAGAGGCACTGGAATTTTGAAGAATTGCTAACAGAATTTTCAGAAAAATCTCTATAAATTTACATTTGTAAAAGAATAAATAAAAGTATTAAATCTACCCAGTTATTTAAATTAGCTATATGGAATCCTGTCTAAACTCTGTATTTGGCTCTCTCTCTATAAAATGATAATCTACTTCCAGATGACTAAACCAACCAACCTGGTTTTAGAGCTCTTTTCCTTCATGTTCAGATATATTTAGACTTTACAATATAATCTCATCAAAAATTTGGGGACTCCTGATAAACAACAAACAACCCAAATAATTTTGGAGAAAGGTGTCAGTCTTTTGCTTATGATCACCTTTTTCTACCTTCATGGCCCCCAAATGTACTTGCAGCCTTGTTTTCTCACCTAGCAAATGAGTATCAAATAGAAGTTCATATTATTCTTTACTTGTCAATTCATCTTTTGTCACCTAGTAGAACTAGCACAGCATCATTTCTCACTGTACTATAGCACTCAGACAAGGGGTAACCAATTACATTGAGTAATTCTCCTGGCTGACACTTCTATTTATTTGTCCTCCCTTTTACTCTGTTTCTTGCATCTATAAATATGAAAACAGAACAACACACATCTCTGTCCTACATGGAGTACTCCTACACCCTCTGCTGAAACAAACCTGCTGAGAGTCAGCAAGGGAAGTAAGGTAAGAGATGTCTTCATAGGATAACCTAGTCTGAGCTTCTGAAATGGACCTCAGGGACTTGGATGCCCAGACCTCAGGGGGCACCAGAAATCTAGTTCAGGGGTTCAGGGGGAACCAGAAATCTAGTTTCTTTGGTCTTCTTTGAGAATTTCAATCACATTTGTCAGCAGTTCAAACAGCAGGTTCTATTAAGGAGCTGTGACAGAAACAACCATAGAGAAAGCAAGCAGGTAACAACCAACTGTTTTTAATACTGTCCTATAATGCCATATGCCCTATAGTACTGACAATATTCCAGTATCTGGGTGAGAAAGTTTTTTGGCTTAGTTTGTAGAGCACTCTTGCACACATCTGTTGTTCTCCCTGTTACCCAACTCTGTTTAACATTTTTGCTTTCTGTGCCTGTCTGGGGGAAAACACCACTAAATTTTCTAAAATCTCCTGATTGTTTCCAGTAAAATGTATTTTGGTGTATATTTGGATATAAATATTCAAAGTATTTGGATTTTGTAAAGGTCTAAATATTCCAAATTTCCTTTTTTTTTTTTTTGTAGTAAAGCAGAACATAGAGAGCGTGGAGTTCAAGAAAAAAAACCTGTCAGACTTGCTTTAAGAAACACAATCACAAACAAACTCGTGAAAATTAGGATACATTTCATAGAAAAGAAAAGAATGCAGTTTCTGTGAATGAACATGTTCACAAGAACTTATCCATAGATAGGAATGAACCACCTACCATCACCTGGACAAAGTTGTTACATTGTAATTAAAATACATTGTATATTAATTGATTTTCATACTCTGGAAGAATTAAATAATCAGACTGAATCACATTTTGATACCAGCTGACTTTTTAGTAAAGAATACTGTTATGAATCCCATGTCTGAGTGCTAATTCAGTGAATCAATAACAGTATGAATACAGTATAATTAATCATTTCCTGCTACAACTAGGAAATCTATAACAAATGTATTAGACTCTGCATTCTTATTCTGAGAAGTGATGCATAAAATGGAATACATTACAGTTTAGTTTGCATCTTAATGGTCTAAAAACATGGAACATTTTTCCCCTCTAGTGTCTGGTAGTGGAAATGACAATGAGTTGAATGAATTCTTTTATTTAAAAAAATATATTCTTTTTAACTTATACCTTTTTTTTTTAAATATGAACATGTTAAAGTCTAACCTAATGCATTATTTTGAAATGATTTTCTAACGAAGAATTAATATCAGACCCAACTCATACTGAAATTTTTACTGAAGAAAGTTTTCTTGTTGATGTCAAAGGGCTTTTAATTCCTTATTAAAATAAGAAAGTGGGGAAAAGACGTATCATCAGAAATTTCAGGTTACCTAAAGTCACATCATAGTACTGAGTTAAAAGCAATTATAGAAAACGTAGATTGGAACTTATATTGATATTGTAGATCTCTAGCTTTTGGAAAAGCTCTAAATTTTCAGATGTATCAAAACAATCTTCACTACAAACTAATAGTTTCTGGGAATAGTCAGCATCTTTTAACTTTCAGTCAGAGCCTGATCTGCCCCACCCAAGCTTGCCTCTACAGGCTTTATATATTTAATAAAGTGAAGTCATAGATTGATCCTGGCACTTAGAGCAGCCAAATTCAAGAAATTGAGAAGAGCAATTCAAGGTGACTGCTATCTGTACCCATCACATGGGAGTCCTACAGAGTCAACAGAAAAAAGCAGGCACATGGTCTAGGGACTTAGAGTGGATCTTTTACATGTGCCTTTTCCTGTCTGTGTGGGGTGCTTTGGGGAGCAGGCAGAACCATTAATTGCTACTTGCAGTGTCACTATAGTGACCAGATTTTCTCACAGGCCTGAGAGTCCATTCTCTGAATGCACCCAGCAAGTGGTAAATACTAGTAAATCAGACTAAACAATGGAATGTTTCTAATTGTCTGCACTGAGTGTACATTCCTACAGAGTTTACAATCTGTAGGAATTGTATTGTACAATTATATTAAAATAAAAGCATTTGTGTTTTTGCCTTTTCCTGGTCTCAAAATTGAGAACCAAACATGGTTAGAGGGGAAAAAAAGGGTTTTACCTCGGTATTTATTTAAGGATCCTCAGGTGCATCACATCCAGGTGGATGCACTGAAATGCACCCCAGAATGCACACTGAGAATGCACACCCACAATGATTCGCGTATACAGTTACAGACCTTGCACATTAGCAGATCTATCAAAGATTCCCCAATGAGAGGCTCAAGAGAAGTCTTGAGGAACCTTCCCCCTGGATGGGCCTGTCTTGGTTAACAGAGTGTGTTCTGGAGAGGACCTCGGTGTCTGGGGCTTTGTGACCCAACTGTGAGGTTTCCAAGATGTTTGGTCACTTGGCTTAACGGAACTTTGGGTCTAAGCTGGTTATCAGACTTGGGGAATTACAAGTATGTGGGCTAAAAGCACTAAGGATACATAAAAGCTGTATAAAGGGGTATACAAAAAGAGTATATAAAAAAGGCAAAAAATCATCATGGCATCAGTGTGTACATGGGACTTATATGGATTTTGCTGCTTTTTCTCAGCTCTCATTAGAGGAGTCTATATTTGGAAGTCTGTCTGTTTTCTCCAGGCATTATTTTAGTGAAATTTATCCCTTTGGACAAAATTCAATTCAGATAACTAAATTTCTGTAACTTTTCCAAATTGGTGTTAATGGCAGATTTTGAACATTGCTTCTCTTACTGGGTTTTTGGAGCTGGGTTTGGGGATTTTTGTTCCTTTGTTTATTTCTGTGTTGGTTTATTGTTTTTTCCCAAAGATTTCCTGACTGTCAATGAGAGAAAGCTAACTCCTGCATACCCAGATTCCAGAGGTGAAAAATGACAGCTTCAATTATTTTGTTTTCTAATCAAGTTAAAAAAAAAAGAGGTAAAG
Source organism: Gymnorhina tibicen (assembly GCA_013399875.1). Lineage (NCBI taxonomy): Eukaryota > Metazoa > Chordata > Aves > Passeriformes > Artamidae > Gymnorhina > Gymnorhina tibicen. The sequence continues at coordinate 2,136,898 of VXAZ01007368.1, forward strand.
AGAAGCAAGAAGTTGTGTCTTTCTTGTCTTTGTCCCCTCTGCTCCAACTTGCATAGACATACATTGTTTTGGCTTCTGGTGTCTTCATAATGATGTTCCATATTGCTGTGTATTTATTGAGAAAAAATGAAACTTCATACCTTTCAATGAAACGTCTCACGTTGTTTCTTCACTGTTATAATTAATAGGCCTCCCTCTTCCTCTCAGTGATTCACATACACTGTATGTTTGTATGTTTGTAAGAATGAGTAGTTATCCCAGTAACCAAACTGAATCCCAGAAATAGTTACTAGGGGAATGGAGCAAACAGCAACCTGATGTTTGATTAATGAGGAAATGATGGCTCTCAGAAAATTCATAATAGTGCTCATTATTATCAACCTTCTGTATGGCACTCTTATGAAGATTTGAGACCTTGTGAAAAAACTTGATGGCGAATTCTGTCTCAGCTGACCAGCTTTCTTGAGGCATTTCCATTGATTTTATAGATGTCTCCGATACTGTACTCCTGACTGAGGTACTTTGATTGCTACTTTACAGCAAATTTGGTTGGTACTTTAATCTGTAGACATTTTGGTGTCTAGTTCTTTGATGTAACACAGTATATACCCTGTTCAAGAAACTAAGCATTTTTTGCCTAGAAAAGACGCATGGAGGAGAAAGATCTCCTGCACATGACAGATCGTTTTATTCTGACACTCCTACAAGGGCAAAAAGAAAAGGTGAAAAAATTTTATAGGAATTTTATTTATAAACTTAAATACAATACTGAAGTCCATTATTGTTTAAAGCATCTAGCATTTCAGTATAAGAATGAAATCAAATAGCTCATTTTGGTTAAAAAAGATGCTGGTCATCCTCATGGAAACATTCTTACAAAAGTACGTCAGGCTTAAGAAAAACGAAGAAATTGCATTCCAAAAGAAGAAAGTTTTGATGCCTTGTAGCAATCTCAGAAAAATATGCTTTAGGTACATCAAGTAATTAATGTCTCTCATGGAACTTCCAAATTGAAAGATACTGCAACTTATTATTTTTAGTGTACTTAATTGAAGATAAATTCCCTACAGGGAAAAAAAAGCTCTAAACAGCTTGATGGAATAATAGTGCATGATTTTTACTGTAGTATCTACGCACTACCAGAATCATTGCTAACAAAGTACTTCACTTTCAAAATCTCAAGAAGAAAAGAATCTTACCAAGTGTGGGTGAGCTGTAAAAATCTGACGTTTGTTGAACCTTTGGCTAAATAGTGCCAAAGGAAGTATAAATCAAATATTTTGCCTAAAATGGGTCTTTAACAAAATTCCTCAGAGTCTGCTGTAGATGAATTAACAAACAGTTGGTTGCAGAGGGAGTTCTCTGTAGATGGCATGCTAATGAATTCTGACAGGCTGAATGGTGCAAAGATAATGGGCTGAGCTGTCTACTGACTGTAAAGCAGAAGCTGATTAAGGTTAAGGCTTCAAGAAAATGCCCCCCCAAAAATGGATCAAAAGGAACAATTTGACTTAGGGGCTGAACTGCAGGGGTTTAGTTTCTCTGCTAATGATTGATGTGTTAGTCACATTCAAGCATCTGAAGTTTTACATCAGTATCCTGACTCGCTGCATAATTCATGATTGTTCTAATATTGCCATTCACTCTTCCTTGCCAAATATGAAGGATCAACCAGCATTTACTTCATCATCTTAATATTGCTCTTAAAATAAATTCAGATTCAATTAGATATAGAGAGTTATTATTTCATAATTTGATGGAAAAGTTTTTCAAAAAAGAATACCTGAAATTAGATTTCAGAAGATGAAACAAGATTAAATAATGTTAGAAATATCTATCAAGGAATTGTTACACAGTTTTTCTTCCAGAATAACTGTCATTAAAATAATGGCTGATAAAATGAAGACTTTATATAAGAAAGGTGGCAAGACATATGTGAAAAGGTTGGAAGACTTTTTCAAACCTATAATCAGTAAAAAAATATGGATTATTTATTAGGTAGAAAAGAACATTCTGATTCTAGAGATACTAATTTTTTTACCTTATGCAGAAAACATTAATTGAATCTCTCAGAAATCAGCAACAGAAGAAACAACCCTTTCTATCCTCAGCAGAATGAAAAGCAATCAAAAATATATTTTCTTTCCCTTTTTTTTCTGTAATTTTTTTAGATGTTTCCTGCAAAAAGCACACTGAACTGTTCTAGACAGTGATTTGCATAATCATCCCAGGTTGGATCCTCTTATCTTACTCAAGTATCAACAGACCAAGGTGCTTTTCTTGGACATGATTACAAAGACTAAATAAATTCTGCAAATCTAAACCAGGAAAAAAGAAACAGAATCCGAGCCTGAAAGTGAATCTGGCAACATATCAAACTTACCAAGCTTTCATAATTAGGCTCTGAGAAATCTGAAAGAGTAATGGGTCATTAACATAGGTAGGGTGCTGGAAACAACTTTCAGGGGAAAAAAAACCAAACTAGACTTCAGCAAGAAGATAAAGATTGTTTTCAACACACAAGTATGGAAACTTCATTGTTAAGCCATATTTTCCTGCTTTCAAGCTATAGAAAAAAACCCTTATGTTTTTAATTAAAAAAAAGTAGTAACATTAATTCTTTTTTTTCTTTTTTGTAATCATAAAATTATTATCTATCTTGAAGCATAAAAACATAATATAGTTTGAAATTAAAGATTTTGCCTTCAAAAACTTTAAACACTTCAGCACATGCAGACATTTTTTGCCATAAACCTCAATAAGATGATTAACAGGACCCAAAGTAGATTTCTAACTGGTCAAAATCTTTTGAGACTTTTCCTCAAAATGTCTTGGGAGAAGGATAAAGGGCAAGTGAATATTTCTCATATTATGTTATTGGAAAAATGATTATGTATTTTTAATCTTTGTATGCCTCATAGATATGTGACAGGCTCCTCAGAGACTGATGGTGATACTTTTGAGTTCTCTTCATCAATTTCACATGTCATTAGAAGCAGGAAGAGAAACAACTCTGAAGAGAATGAGAAAGGAGTTCCTGTATGCATAGATGTAAACTCAGTTTTTACGCCACAACCTTACAGCACAGAATTAAGCAGGAAGATTCTTAAATCCAGTAATGAATTGACTGAGGGGATCCTTTTTCAGGGTCATGTTAGGGTTTTTTAGGGTCTTGTGTTAGGTAGGATAAGGGGCAGACTGACTCCTTGAAATTTTTACAGCGGCTGTTTTCTCTCATCCCTACAGAATTAGACATATCCAGTATTTTGGCAGCTATTAATGATGCTTTCTACATTCCCCAAAGACTAGATGGTTGAAGAGAGACAGAGGGGAAAAAAAATCAAAATTTCCAACTACTACAAAAAAGTTTATATGTACGTATATATATATAGTAAGTACCCAAACATCTTAAATTATCTTTTTAAGGTCATGTTTATACATTGCATTCATTATTCAAAAGCCATTGTAATGTCATAGATCATTTTTCAGCCACTTCTATCTGCCAGGCAGAGATCAGACAGCAATCAGTGTGGCTATATCATTTCTAAACTGTTGAAAAGGCTGCTGTGAAACATTTTTCCATTATGGATAACTACAATGCAGATAGAGTCTAAAGAAACTTTCTGCTTCATGCAGTTGTTCATGATATTATTCACAAAGCATATACATCAGGCAGATTTGGCTTGACAGCCCATGAGGTAGCAACCTCATCTTGTTTCTAAAGAGAAATTATGTTCCTGTATGACAGTCATGCTCTTCGAAATTTTGGGAGAAAAAAATTCTGCAAAACATGCCCTTTAGCTTAAAAGATGTGATTAGGGAATCACTGACACAAAACAGTCAACTTATTTTCTTGCTGGGAATGGTCAAATTTGTCATTTGTGAACCATCCATTTGCCTTTAGAAACCAGAAAAACCCCTGGCTGCTTCATAACATTCATAAGAACTTTCATATGAAAAATATTGAAAGATGGGGTAAAATGTCAAACCACCTGGGAATTAACTTAAAAACAACAAAAACATATAACCCCAGAAAATTTAGCTGAAATTTCTTTCTGAACTTCGGACTGCAGTTGATGTGCACATGACACAGTATTGGCCTTTCAGTATTCAAGAAACAGCATCACAAACTTTATTTTGAAGAAAAGCAGCTGCCTTTAATAATACGACTTTCGTGACAATTCAAGCAGCTAAGGATAAGCCAAAGGGGAATGCAGTGTGTTGGAATAAATTTTGATTTTAGATAAATCCATGGATTTGAGTGACTGGAGCACGGGCATAGGAGGCATGTAGATACAGTGACATAAGAAATCTTTCAGTTACTATTGCTAGAAAACATGTCTTAGGAACTTCATTTTGAATACTTTGTTTACCAGAAAAAGAGTCATTTGAGCAGAAAGTGCATTGAGTATCTGGATAGAAAACAAAATACTTTTGCCTCTTCTTCTCAAGTATAACTGGCACTGAAGCTATTTTTTCTCCCTAGATGTTTAATACATGAATCATGATCTGCTTTTGTGGAGGTGCTGCAATAAGATGAAGACACAACTATCTGAAGTATTCTTTGGACTTGTTGAAAATTTAGTGTCAGCACTGTGTTTGTTTACATTTGAATCTTAAGTTCAGTTTAGACAAGAAAGAAAAAAAGAGAAAAACAAAACCAGAATCTTTGTAATGGCTTTCAGTTCCAGACACTCCAGTAGTGACATACATAGCTAAGCGCTGCAAAAGCATTTCAACATATGTTGGCTCCAGGGATAAGCATTGTTTGACTGGGGCATTCATATCCTTAAGATGTTTACATTTTTAAATGAAACTGCCCTGAAAAAGAATGCTGTCTGAAAAAAACCCAAACCACAACCCATCAGCAACCACCTTCCACCTTCTTCACTTGTACAAAAAATGTGAAAAAAGAAAAAAAAAAAAGAAACTTCATGTGAGTCCTATCCAGGTTTTTCTGAAGAGGATAGAATGAACTGTTTCCCAGCCAGTAGCTCCCAAAACACAAAAAATCTTTTATCTCAAGGAAGAAAAAGAAAATCGATAATAGTTACAGATCTTCACAACTCTATGCTTGCCCATAACACTACAGGAGGGATGTACACTGTACACTCTTCAGCTGGAAAGTTTTATCTCAAGAATGCTCCCATGAGTCTAAGTTCCTGCTGTTTTCTCTACTCCAGAGTTGGGGTAGAGAAGCTGGTACTTGCTTTCCACCTCTTAGTTTTCCTGAACTTCAGGCTTGGTGTGTCAATAGCTTTGACTTGGGGAGAATTACTTGGGGGTGCTGGTTGACACAAAGCCCAGCATGACCCAGCAATGAGCACTTGCAACCCAGAAAGCCAGTCATGTCCTGGGCTGCATCCAAAGCAGCGTGGCCAGCAGGGCAAGGGAGGGGATTGTGTCTCTCTACTCTGCTCTGGTGAGACCCCACCTGGAATACTGCATCCAGCTCTGGGGTCCTCAACATAAGAACAATGTGGACCTGTTGGAGCAGGTCCAAAGGAGGGCCACAAAGCTGATCAGAGGACTGGAGCACCTTTCCTATGCCATCAGGCTGAAAGAGTGGGAGCTGTTGAGCCTGGAGAAGAGAAGGGTCTGGGGAGACCTTAGAGCAGTCTCCCAGTACCTAAAGCTGAGGACACTAACACGAGTTAAGGATGTGGTTTTTTGATTTAAAGCAGATTAAGGAGAAAACTACCAAACTCTGTAGTGGCACAGACATCCTCCTTTCACACAACAAAATGTGGGCAATACCACAGCTATTAAAATCTGCTGTGAGAATCTCAGTTCCAGGTAAAAAATCAACATAGCTGAATTCAAGGGAGCAGACAGCTCTGGATTTTCCTTCAATAGATAAAATATGACGCTGAATTGAAAAAAACAGTTTGAAATACTCAGTCCATCTGAAATTAGGTTTGAAGATAAATATATCAGTAGGTGTATTTTTAAATACAGAGAGGGCAGAAAATCTACAGCCAAAGCTATGCAGATGTTAATTAAAAATGAAATTATTATTGTAAGGGGTGTTGCTCTGGGCAATACAAAAGATATCACGTAATAGGGATATATTTCCCTTAGTATATGATATACATAGTATATAAACACCAAACAGTCTTTCACTCTGCCACATGTCTTGCCCAACTGTAATACAAGTTATAGTTCTGATGCACATCTGGAATGAATGATCAGCAGAGAATTCTGGAATACTGCTTTGATCAGACTTCAAATAATAAACAATTGCACAAACCAAGTTCATAATGGCTTAATTGTAACCTTTTAAAGAGGGAACTCTTTTTTTGGTGCTTTTGCAATGTTTACTACATAGAAGCTCAATCCATGATGAGCAGTATAGATAAAAACATGAAATTGGTAATATTATTCCTCTTGCTATGTAATTTAATTTCTGTTGTCATAAACACAAGTCTTTCATCTTTTTCCTGTGATTTAGAAAATACTTTTCAAAGTGATAGATAAGGCTTGTGGAAATGAAAACAAGACTGTTTCCATTTTTGTGCTTTCTCCTTAAACTGGTCATGTAGTTTCAATTTTTAATTGCTGCATTATAAACAGAGGGACCACTGCAATGCTTTTTATAAAATTTCTGTTTACTTTTTATAAAATTTCTGTTTACAGTTTACAGCTGTGCTAACAAATCTTTGAGCCATGCTAGTGGCTTGATTTGTGGTTTACACTGTGACCTCAGCTTTCCTACTTACTTTCTTCAGGGACAAGATTTCTCAGGAGTCTTCTCTGATTAACTTAGCTTTTATGAGCGAGAACATTTGGCTGCTAGTGCCAGACTAACGTTTTAATGTAAAAAGCTTGTTAATTCTCTGATGATAATACTTCTAAGTCAAAGTCACTCATTAGCCCTTAAAATTAACATCAACGTGATAAACATCATTGTCAGCAGAACAGAAACTTTCTAGAAAGTTCTGATGTCTGCGCTTCAAGTGGCAAAGACCATAGCTACACTAGCAAACAGCATTAGCTTTTCTTGTAGTGATTTTAAAGCTATGCCAAGCCTATATTTTATAACTACTTTATGGCTGTCAGTAGAATTTTCACACATGCATAGTCACCATTGACTGGTATTTCACCTTGTTTACAAGGACATAAACAATTTTATTAGAAGTTTAAAAACTCACAAGATAAAGGAGACCTTTAAAATTTACAGTAAATCCATTCACAGGTACCCTGCAGTCTTCTGAATGTGATCATCAGACATGCTGGTCTTAAGAGAAAACAGACAAAACTGCCTGTAAATAAGCAGCATTGTAGATTTCCCAGCAAGTACAGAAGACTGGTTTTTTTGGACAAACACTTTAAAACAATGTTAACTTCACTGATGGGAGCATCTAGCAAGGAGTGATATGCAACTCAAGCCTATCTGCTTATGGCAGAGTACAGTATCTTCTGTGAAGTTTCTGACTTCAGCAGTATGGGAAGCTATGGAAGTGTGGTGGAAGAGATGACATTTACTCCGCCTGGTAAAATGAAGATTTTAGGGCCAGCTCTTTGACGAGTATCACAAGCTTTAGGTACTGGTGCAAAAGATGACAGAAAATATATTCGGGGACATGTTAGACATTACTTGAATTGTCATTTGAGTGAAAACGTCTAAAAGCTCTATTTTCATTGAAGATAGGAAAAATGAGGCAGAAAAATCAATTAAACAGCATGGCTAAAGGGGCTGACATAAAGCTAAAAGAATTTGCATAACTCTTGGAACTTGTATCACTAGTGAATGATCTTCATGGTGTACCTAGATCAAAAGAGACAAATGGACATAAGAGTTTTAAATGGTATTATATGAAAATGCTGGAAACTAAGACTTTTAGAGGGAGGTCACAGTATCCAATACCTATAAACCAGTAACAAAGGTTTGGTTACAGTTGTACTGAAAAGACTATGCTGTAGTTGAACTAAGGATCAGCTGAATCACAGCCTCGTGAAATCCCCTATCTTTGCCATCTAATGGGTGCCTCTCAAAATTATAAACTTTGGAATAATCCCAGAAAAAAATAAAGCAAACATCCCCTAATGTTTATCTTCATTTTATCACCTCACCCAAAAACAGCTGTGCAACTTAAGTAGGAAACTGTGTCAGTACATGATCATGAAAAAACATCTCATTACATAGATCATTTCATTTTTTGAAGGTATATTGGATATATTCACTGAGAAAAACACTTCTGTAAGCAAAAGGAATTTATAATAAAGGTATTTGAGGAAAAACTCAAGTGTTTCAAAGTTATTCATGCATCATGCAAGGTACATTTACAGAATTTCACAAGCTGCACAAAAATTGTTTAAAAATGTATGGGACAATCAAGACTGATGTGTGTACTGGCAGACTCATAAAACACTAACAAAAGAGCAGGGAGAGTATAAAACTTGAAAATCAGAAATTATTATGTGCAATGATATATCACAGAATAGACTGAGTCTGAAGGGACCCACAAGGATCATTGAGTCCAACTCCTGGCCCCGCACAGGACAACAGTCTGAACAACTGACTCTATGTAAAGCCATAAGTTTTGAAGTAATGGTCACAAATGTAGGAAATAAAATCAAAATTTGCCGTATTTAGAACAGGTGACTTACCCCAAACACAAATTCACAAATCTCTGCCTCAGCTCTAAAGTACTACGGAATAAATAACACATAAACTTTGGAATTCAGAGAAACTTAGTATCCTTCACAGTATTTAGAGATTCCCTCAAGCTTTTTAAAGCGACTGAAGTTAACATACTGCATTATTACGGATACTCACTTTACAGAGATAACAGGTCTCACACAGGTAAGACAGTCTGATACCGTGCTTTAAGATGTGAAAGGATCCAGAAAGCCTGAGGTGAGATGACCTTAGTGGAAGCAACAGTCCAGAATAAGGATAGTTCTTAACACTTTCTCTCAAAAAGTTTTACAGTACCACTAAAGTTGAATAGCTTCCTTTTTGCTATACCTAAATATGCTAAACTAGGCATGGTCAGAACATGCATCCATCACTCAAATAAAGCTCGTTATACAGCATCTGAAATTCTTTGAGGGGCTGTGGGCATTCCTGAGTATTGTATATTTGTCATTTATATGCTCCTTTAAAATATATAAGAGTTTTAGGAAAATGGACTTTGGCCAATAGATTCACAGATACACCTAGAAATGGAAGAACCATAATTAGTGTGAATTTGACATGACAAAGCTTAATAGCACAGCCCTAAGGCACCCTCCCAAATACAATTTGTATTGATCTCACAGATCCTAACACAGCTATTAAGAAATAAGAAGAGTCTATACCCATAACTTAAGCAACATTTAAGATCAGATAATCAAATAGGTGATGCAAACAAATTAACCATTCTGAAAAAAGAAAATGGATATTTACAAAAAAAAAAAAGACTCAGCTAAACAGTGCATGCTAGATAGACAAAATTAAATACTTTTTTTCTTATTCTTTTTGGGGATAAAAATCAACAGTGGATTAGTGCAATACTGACAAAAGAACTAAAGAGACTAATTCAGGGACATTACAGGCATCCATGCAATAGCTAAAGACATGATACAAATTCAGAGAGAGTATGAGGAGACACTGAAGAAAGAAAATGACAAAGTAGAAAGGTGGATCAGATAACATTGGGCATGTAGTAAAAGAAATTAAATGCATTAACTAGATGTCCTTTCTATGAAAAACCAAGTTGGAAGAAAAGCTGCAGTTATAGTCTAGTATAAGACTTCTCTATGGCACAAAGGTGCTGTCAAAGATACTTTCTGCAGTTATTTAGGATAAATAATCTTTGGTTGTCATACTGAGACAAGAGACTGTCCCAGAATGAAGCTGGGAAATGTTCATGAGAACATAAAGTTCTGGAACAAGTAGATTCAGTAGCAGAACTATAATGCTACATATAAGCCAGTATCACCCAAACAGTGAAGACGAAAAATGGCTTAGAAACTGGGCTTTTACAATATTACAACATTAAATGTAACAGGAGACAGACAGTTGTAAAATAAGAACAAAATTGATTTTCAGCTGATAAGAATTTACTTAGCATTTCATATGCCTCAAAAAGATGTCAACAAACATATAAACAATATGGGTCCAAATAAAACAGACTGATGCCAATGCCAGATGGTATTTAATTTTCCTGAAAAATGCTTCCCAAGCTATGCTGGGCATTACTTCAGTTAAAAATTGCTCATAAAGTCATATTCCTATTTCAGTTTGTATGGAAGGAAATTAGGAGGTCATCCTAATCCTTTTTCTTCTTCAAATACATGACTAACTCTGCCTACGACTTTCCTATACATAACTGCCTGTTTATCTTAAATCAGCATGTGATCTAATATCTTGTTCTGGACTGATTTTTTTACACTGTTCAAGTCTCATTGAAAAAGTATAACAGACTCTTACAGAACTTTAGAGGCTCTGAAAACTAAGTAACTGTAAGAGCCTTTGGCATCGGTGGCATCTTCAGGTCCAGAGCCAAAGGCATAAAATTCAATTAGGCTTGGACAGAACAGACTCTAGGGAATACACAGGACCTTAAATGAGAGCCACTACTTTTAACTACTGCTGAGTCCAGATTTTCTAATACTAGAATTCTGAAAAAAATCATATGTTTGGAATATTTTGTTCCATACTTAGAGAGGCCTTACTCCTATTATTTCATTACATACTTCTGTCACCTTTTTTTGGTGTCAATAGCTTGCAAAATGCATACCCTATTACTGCTTGAAGGGCTTTACAGTGTTATTAGGGAAATCAGTTTAGACCCAAGCAATAGTTAACTGTATCAGTAAAAGTCACTAGTAACAGAAAAAACATGCAGTGATTTTTTTTGCTGGATTCCCAAAACTAGCAAATGGGAATTTTAAGTTCTTGTGAATTTCTGGTTCAAAGTTATTCTACCATTTGCTTCACTTCACTGAGATTTATTTCTAAATTCCTATTAATTCCGTTCTCCATAGCCCCTCCTCTCTGAACAGTGCCAGTACACCATGAGATTTTAAAGGCAATGCTGATTCACTAAAATAAGCCATCTGTCTGGACAATTAACAAAGCATTAGGTACTGGTTTAAACAGCTTAACTCCAAGCAGACTGTATTGTCCAGTGGCCATAATCCAAACAAGAAGTTGAACAGCAAGAATCAACAAACACTTGTCAGTAAATCCTAAATGCTACATTTCAGATTGTTCAATTTTTCCCCCTAGTTACTATAAAATTCCTGTCTTTTGAAATTGTTTTGACATGTTGCATTGCTGCTATACTTTCTTCCAGATATTACTAGTACTAGTCATTAACTGGAATGCTATCAAGCCTATCTATACATGTAGAAAAGACTTCATAGCTGAACATTCCTGGTGTTTCACAATGATTTGTAAACTGAAGGGATTTGATGTAGATGCAGAATATATGAAATGATAAAGTGTAATTTTTAAAGTCATTGTTTCCTAAATGTAATCACAGTTTAAAATGAAACAGGGTTTGATACAGAAAACACATGTAGAAAAAAATTGTCTGGGAACTGCAAAAAGCAAGATCTATGAGAGGATCAAATAAAATGTAATTAATTATAAGCTTTGGCTGGGAACAAATACGGAAAAAACGTTCATGACAGATAGAAGGACAAAAAGAAGGACAGTCCTAAAAGCAAAATTCTCAAGGAGAACAAGGCACGGCTCACATGTATGCAAGGGCTCAGAAATTTAGTATTCAACATATGGACAGAGATTGAAAGATAAAGGTCACATCTGAACTTTGTGTATGGATAGGGAGTCAATGAAGTCTACAGAGGACTGGGAAGATGGTTCCAGAAGACAATAAGGAAAAGGGCAACTGATGCCCTTTCATTAGAACTTCAACAGAAGATTTTTTAAGTCTGCTCTTCCAAGGGAGCAAAAATAACAGCATTAGAGAGACTGCTGCCATTTGTTGTTGAAGAGCTGGAAAAACAACTTAAAGCTGCTTAACACTCTAGAGAAATAAAGGGCAAGAGAAAATGACAAAATTAACTATGCCTACTTGTAGATATCATATAGAACTTTACGGCATGCTGGATAACATGCTGCTTTGTTTTAGTTATGAGCAACAAAATGTTTCATTATCCCTGTCAGATAATGATCACATACAAGAACTGAAGCAAATGCATTCCCTTAAAAGTGCAATCTAAGATGATTAGAAACCTGGTGGAAGCAAGAAGTTGTGAACAAAGAGAAGGCCCTTCTGGAAAGCCTCTTTTTAACAAGGTTTATGATGGCATCTAGTTCCATGCACATCCATTTCACAGCTGGTGCAGAGGTATCCTTGAGCAGATGTACTGCTCTGCATGGTGGCTGAGAAGAATTCCAAGTTGGAGCTAAAAACTAAGTTGAATAATTAAGTTCAGGGCAAATAAGTCAGAGTACTTATCAACTATAAATATATATATATTTATCAACTATACTTATCAAACGACACTAACAGCAAAAACCTTGTCCTGAAATATTCTGGACTCTGAAGGGTCCAATTTCTTTTCCAGAAGCAAAGGCAATTAAAGAAAGCAAGAAAGAACAGCACCATTTTCATGCTGCTAGCTGAATGACACCCTGTGGACTGAAATCAACCTCGAATGAATCAAAGTTTGCAGTGAGGCCCTTTCTGTTCACATGAGCACTGCAATTACTGCAGCTGTAATCACTGGGTATGGGGTGGGGCTTTTAATTCTGAGAGCTGTCTCTGTTAAGACAGACAGACTCCAGCCCCAAGTAGTCATGCAGGTACACATGCAGAGAGTAGTACCTTACTTCTAATAACCAACTCCATAATTACACCTGTGACAGGAAGGCTGGGTTTAGGATTACAGAGTAATGAGTGCCCTCCTATAGCTGACATAGTAATCTAATTTTTCCAGTTACACTGCATTCCTAATTTGTCAGACCATATGACTCTTTTCTTACCTCCTTATAAGCTCAGAATTTCTGAATATAGAAGACAAAAAAGAATTTTACTTTACAGATGATCATTAGACAGTCCCTTATTTCCAGTGTAGTAAAAAGTCAACATTCTGTGTTTCTATAAAAAGTATTTGATCACATACTACATTTGCACTTATTAAATGAATATGAAGAAATGTTCCAACAAAATTAATCCTTAAAATAATGCCGGTGAAGATGTCTTCAGAATGGGTATTAGCTTAAATGAAACATACTGGGGCTGCCTCACAGTGTTACTACTGAAAATTTCATTTACTTCATTGAAATACCTGTATAAGAGAGTAGATCAAAAAACAACACAAGCAAATTCATGATTTGGACATTTATTTGCAAGACAAGCAAGTTTCTTGTTTTTGAGTAAAGTAAGAAAACATTCTGTCCAGTCATCACAAAGAATGATCAGCAATTCAAAAGACAGGAAAAAGGTGAAATCTCTGAAATTTGAATTTGATCAAGAAAGTTTTGAGTAAATATGGGGACAGGAGATAATATGAATTTCTAAATATAAGCAAAAGAACTTTGAAAACAATTCACTGCTTTGGTGATAGTTCTGTCTGCACTAGAAAGATGTGCTCAGGCAGCTTTAGCCCAGGAAGCAGTCTGGCAGCAAAGCAATAGCTTGAGAGAAGTAAAAGAAAACACCCACTAGAAAAGCTTGCAATGAGATGTATCACTTTTGTGACAGATGGGATATCCCAGTACAAAACAAGCACCAATAACAAGCAGATTGCAAATTCTACGCCCACTAGGTTACTTAAACTTATCTTGTGCACTTCATTTTTTTTCATTCATACTTCTGCATGCCCACCTTTGTCAGATTCAGCCACGTCTTTAAGTCACGTTGCAGGTAACAGTAGCTGCAAGCAGTATTAACAAGGTACAAGTGCAAGCTTTGCACAACTGTATAATCTCCCCTAGATTGTCACAAATTATGCATTAGAAATTCTTACCAGGAATAATTACAAAAGCAGCACTTTGTTTAAAATGCTAGTATTTATAATGCCCCTAAGAATAGTGCAGCATCTCAGAATTCTATTTTTACAGTGTATAAATACCAGTTTTGACAGAACATATAAAGGAGCCCATGAGGGAGAGACCTGAGTCAATAACAACTCTAAAACAAGAGCCTTTCAGAAAAAACCTGACATCTACACTCAATGGAAAAATGTAGGGAAAAAAACAAATCAAAGGAAAACAAAAGAAAACAAAACAAATCAGCAGCAAACAATTTAGCAAGAATAGTGCAAAGTTGTTCTTCAATACAGCAGTGTCCATCTTCATGCTATCCTCAGCATAATACCCAATGGGTACAGAGCATCCAAAGAAAAAGTGCAAATGTATGACGAGCAGAAGCACAACAAATTCATAGGAACATGCAGAAGTAATTGAACAAAAATGGGTATGTTAGGTAAATATATTTTTCAAGATTTTCAACAAGACAAGTATTATGCCACAAAAATTATGAAAATCAAGGCAGTTTCCCACCAACGAACAAAATGTTCATAGTTGACAATATCATCAGGCACTGCAGTAGTGGGATGCACTGGATGGGCAAGAGAAAAAGGAATCAGAAGAGCTGCAAATAATAGTAGTATGTACACAAATTTGTGAGTGAAGACACAAAAGACATGCCCAATTATTTGCCAAAAAAATTGTTCAAAAACCTTTGCTGCAAGAGCAAGAGAATCTGACTGCATTTTGAGCTCTACGTTAGATATTTAATATATGCTAAGACACATATTTCTGTCTCCTTCGTACTTAGCAATATACAGAGGAGATGAAAAGCTCTTTTACTGAGCTTGATGAGGATTACTTTGTTAACTCTGTAGTCTTGAAACTTTGCATCCAGAATAGTTAGAACGAGCTTGGCCAATGAAGGTTATGTGTACATGATACTCACCAATACAAAAATTCCTGTGGAAGCTATCTTAATAGGCACAAATTACAAGAACACTGAAATTCTTCTAATTTATCCTAAGAACTAAAGCCAGCACCTGTGTCTAGGTGAAGGAAAGGCAAGGAAAGATTACTGTCCTCCCTCCCCTCAGGAATGCTGAATAGTCTTCTCCTGTGTATGAGAGATTGTAATTTCTGGAGTGTGTATATTCACAAGCAATACACAAAAGTATGAGTTACAATGTGCCAGCAGATGCTGCATTAGGAAAAAAAAAGGTTAAATGAAAAGGTCCTTTCTGCAAAAAAACCACCAAATTAGAGGAAATATTTCTGGATGTACCTATTATCTATAAAATCATGAACCCAAACTACACAAAACTAAGCAACCTTTGGTTTGAGTAACTTTTGCAACATGGTAAAAACCAGTAGGATTTACATATGCTTTAATATAAATGTGGTTCTGTACATACCCAAGAGAAGACACAGCCAATGCTATGAAAATCCTTAGTGACGGGTGTTGGAATGTGTTACCTCATCAGGAACAGAGAATAAGATGGGTTTATAAGCACTGCAGAGATTCTCAACAGTACAGTTCTTCAGACAAGGAAAAAAAAAAAAACAACAAAGGAGAACTGAAAAATTAGTGGTCACAGATAGCCAGACTGAGAAATTTCCAAAGGAACATCATACATATATATGATGATATAATTCACAACAGAACCACCCATCTGTAGAGTGAGGCAACAAACCCCCAATTTACTCTGATTAATGAACATCATAAAGAACAATGAGTTCCTAGAAAGTAGAAAAGGACAAATACATCAAGACTATACTTATGTGATTTGACCAGACAACTCTAGTACGAGCTGTCCTTGACCCACGTAACAATTCCCATTTGTAACCCTACAAAGGACAGCACTGCAGTAGCAATCATTAATGGTCTCTTGGGTTTTCTTTATTCCCAAGTGTGTTCTTGAAGCATCAATTTTCAGACTTAATATCTTGCATACCTACTACACATGAAATTATAAGTGGCTTCCTGCAATGCACCCACCCCAGGATATATAGGTCAGGCAGTTATGACCCTTACCTGTATTCAGCTTTATTACAAGACTATCAGTGATGCAACAAAAATCCTATTCCAACTCCAGAGTTACAGATTTCTCTGCTTACCACACTTCAGGTTTAAGGCTGTGAGCAGTACAGCCACCTTCTTACTCACTGGCAAGTATTGCAGACATAAAAACTGAAGCGAGACAGGCACTGGCCTTGGTAAGAGATTTACTATTGATTTCAGTAAAACCGGGATTTCACTTCCAGGGAAGTTATTTCCAGAGATCAGGCATACTCCTGGAGCTGGTGCTCTCTTGCAAAGGGGAAAGGTTATTTTGTACAAAGACTAACAGAATTTGGTATCAACCTTTCTTTGACTAGCAAAGCAACAGCCAAGAGATGATACTTTTATTCTCATTACAGGAATAGAGAGGTGCTAAGTTATGCTATGTAATATTGGTACAACAGCAAAAAGCATGTAAACTGACAGAAAATACGTTTATGCAATGAGAATCATAAAATGGGTTGGGTTGGAAGGGACCTTAAAGACCATACAGTTCCAACCCCCTGCTATGGGCAGGGACACCTTCCACTAGACCAGGTTGCTCAAAGCATCATCCAACTTGGCCTTGAACACTTCAAGGAATGCGACATCCACAACCTCGCTGAGCCACCTTCCAGTGTCTCAACACTCTTCTTCAGTTGGAGTAAGGAAATAGGTGATTCCAAAAGGATTTCTTATGAACACCTATAACACCTGAAAGCTGTATTTGATGATTGAAAGTGTCCCATTAAATCCTGTGCTCTAAGAACTAATTCAGTAAGGGAAGGTTCAGAGATGCAATACAGAATAATGGGAATGTGGGGAAGAACCAGGTTTTAAAAAGCAGATTAAAATTATGTGAACCTGCACGTTAGTTGCGGCACATGGCAGTACTCAAATTACAGAAAGCAGACCTCAGCATTACACAGTCAGAGATAATCCAGAGACACCTTTAATGTAAATAATTACTATAATTAAGACAGAGCATATTAATGTAAAATACACAAACTTTTTTTTATTTAGAGACGATTAATTCTTCATCCAAAATGAAACAAAAATGCAACTGAAGTAAATGACTCATTTGCATTTATGCAAACTTTGATTCCTCACAATATGCAAGTCCCATATTTTCAAAGTATTCCTAACAAAAATGTCACACCCTAACTGTATGGGACTCTTATCTGTGAAAATGAAAACACTTTCTTCTCCCAAATACAGACAGGGAGATGAATGTGTCCTTAAAAGTCAAGTTAGACTAAGGAGCAGAAAACTCTTCATCAGTCATTCTGGAAAACAAAATGAAACCTGTAGTCACTACTGGGGAAAAAATATTCATGATTTTTTCCCAGAATGTGAAGATCTGGTGAAACTTCTGCATGGTGTGACTGGACACCAATTTTCAAAGCTGATCCCTGTATTCATGCCCATTCACCACTTTGGTTCATCTCTACACAGCTGGCCACTTTTTTTGGCTAAATAACAAAGTTCTGTCAGTTGCATCATAACCACAATAGGCTTATATTCGGTGCAGCTGAAACAGCTGACTGGAAAAGAAGTCACATTACTGACTGACCTCAACACCTGCTGACCTCTGTCAGCACAGGGGCAAGCTACCTCTGCTTGGTAACCTCTCCCTGAAGACAAATTAGTTTTGGTAACCTTGCATCTGCAGCCAAAAAAACCCCACAAACAAACAAACAACCCCAAGGTGATATGATATAAATAGACCTTACATTTCAACATCACATATAGAATATCATGTACACATCACTCTGAATGGGGTTTCCATAGGCCTAAATGAAAAAAGTACATATCCAGTCCAACTTACACAATAAAGGTAGCTGAACAGTCAGTTTAGTTTAAAGGTGTAAACTGAAAAATATAATTAATCTGAAACTATCCATAAACCCTTCCAGCTGCTTAGTATGTACTTGACTAGAGAATTTCAGTGCTTGGCCATGCATATAAGTATTTAAAATTGGCTGCTTCTATTTTCTCTTATTTTAGAGAACAGGGGTTCTTAGGATAGGGTAGAGAGTCCAAATGAAACATTGAAGGACTTTTTTGGAATTCTAGCAATGGAAAAGATGAGTCCTGCACCATCAAGAAAACCCAACCCACCACCCTGCCCAAAACCCAAACAACCAAATTCAAGTCCCCAACTCAAGCATAGGATTCTCTGATATAATCAAGAACTGAATTTTTATGAAGACCTGTAGTCTAATACCTATTCTTCAAAAAGTATATATAACTATATGACCTGGTACTGTATTAGGAAATTTATAAAATGAAAAGAATGAGCTGAAAATCTTTTACTTCTGGTATTAGGTGTTTCTTCATGGAAGGGGTATATGTGTGCCTCATTAAAAAAAAAAAAAACTATAGAACATGAAACCTTTTACACATACTAGTCAGTTATTACCACAAAGCTACTTAAAAGCTGCAGAAGTCACTATCTAGACATTGTAAATAGCTTTGCTGATTACTTTCAGTTGCCACTCTACTTGAAAAAAAAAATTAAAAAGCTTGCGGTATGCTTCTCATCTGAATCTAAGGGCACTGGTGAAGTTCATTTGCATATTTTATCTATTCTTAAAAAAAATAAGTAAGAAGTTAATCAGACCTTTATTCTGTCATTTAAGGCAGAAACCTTGATTATCCCACCTGTCCACCTGTGACTTCAGGAGGGCTAGATTTGGAAAGAACACTTGTTTAGTAGTAGCATTTGTACTATAGTCCCAAGCATTACTTAACTACACACATTAAACACAGGTTTATTTGTTCATTCAATTAGCAAACACTGTTTGCTTTGTTAACAAGTTGTATTCTGTTGTATCCTGAGAAATTCTTAGAAAGACCTGTCCTCCTGAAGCAGAGGTCTGTAACTGTTTCTCAGGAGTGGAAATGTGGTATTTAAGGCAGCCCACAGATGTGACTAGAAGAAAAACTGCCAACAGCAAGGGGGACAAGTTCTTATTGACATTGCAAAATTAAACTGTGATGCATAGCGCTGAATTGACACTGCAAAGTTTTTACTGCCCTAGGAAAGCAAACCTCACCACAAAAACACTGTCACACCAGCACTGGATGCCTACTCTTGGCAGCATTTTCTATCACTAACCTAGACTTGCTGATGATATCTGAATGCTAGAAAGACATTAAGTATCTATGTTATGAAAGAAAAGTGGACAGCATAAAAAGAAATAGGAAAGAGATAAGAGTAGAAGCAAATCAGAAATTGCCAATGAAAAAATTAAAGATGTAAGAAAACTTAATGAGAAAAGGGAAAACCCCTCAAAAATAACCTAAATGAGACAGCAAATAGTAGAGCATATAAGTACTACTGCCCACTGGCAGCTAACTAGAAAAAGCAATGTCTCTAAAAACTTCAGAATGCAGAATCTTGCAAAAAGAATAAATAGCTGAGCTTGACAGACACATTAGTAAGAATAAATTATTAATTATTTGAAATACTCACCTCACCTCTACTCACTAACAGCACAGCACCATTTAAACAAGTCTTTGAAGCAAACCTCTGATTCAGTAAAGTATTCAATCAAAACCAGTCTGAGGAACAACTTTATTGAAACTGTATTTTTTACGCTCAGTTCTGTTCAACAATTGGCGAAGCTCAGCATCTCCTCTAGACATTTTTCCCTTCTCCCAAACAGCTTACCATTTTTAATACTGGAAGTTATTAATTTCTGAAATAATGTTCATTGCCATCAACATCTCAGTTTTTATCAGAACCCTGAATTTGTGCTATAACTTGATCTTCTAAGTTCTCTTCCTTGAGTCAAGTATTTGTCAGGCTACGGTGTCTCCCAGGGCACAAAATGAAGTCCAAGGATCACCTGTGACAAAAAGAATGATTTCATTAGTCTCAATTCACAACAGGAGTTTCATTTATTAGACAAAACAATCTTTACTAGAGCTTTTAACATTATAATTTTAAATCTAAAAGAAAACAAAACATCATCAAGAACAATATTTTTCTGAAAAGGCTGATGATATCTCCAATCTGATTATCAAAAGATAGCTCTATCCTTATTTTTAGAATTTTTATTCTAGAAAAATGCATTAAGAGAGGAGCACTCTTCAGCTAGATTCTTACACCGCTCAAATCAAAACCCAGGGCCAGCTTGAAAAGCCTCCAAAATTAAACTCTTACTGATAGATTCCCATTCCTAATTCTGCAATGGCTGTACTATTTAGAAAAGAATTTTAAAAAAATCAGAAGCAGCTGTGTTCCTTAGTTCTTTCAAAAGCGACTTCCCTGATCTAAGAGATTTTAGAGATATTACCCTTGAGTTCATTACACTCTTTTGAGCACTTACAGAGCTGTCTTCACAGAACTCTTGGGATCTAAAGCAGGTGAGGCAGATTGAGCATACAAACATTGGGGTTTTTTCCCTTTTTCATTGCCATCTCATTCTGAAAAGTAGTTACCACACTTAGGTAAGTTCAAGCATGTGTGCAGTCCTAGTGAAGGTAACTGTATCTTGCTGCTCAGGGCCCAGGGCCCTCAGCAATGTCAAACTTCCTCTCTGCCTTCTTCACTAGTAACAAAACAAAAGTTTTAGCAACAAAACATTTGGGCCAAGGACAGGGAAAACTAAAAAAAGTACAAAAACCCAAATACACCTAGCACAGAACAGAGATCAGTGAGAAGCGGGTGAATGCAGCTTTCTGCCCTGACTTGGTAGGTGCTAGTTACCAGCTTGGCACCACTCCCTGGATTATCCCAACCCATGTCAGGTGTTAGCAGACAGGACAGGCACACAGGAGTGAGGGTGAGACAGCTGGGCCTCCCTTCTTGCCTGCTGGAGGCTCCCTTCCCACACAGGACTCTGTTGGAGGGGTAGTCAGGGAACCTTTGGACCTCAGCACATAAAGCACCCAGAAAAAAAGCACCCCACTGGGCCAAGAGAACAGTTTCAAAAGAAAGAGAAAGAAGAGCAAGAGGTATAACACCATTCAAGAAAGCTTTCTTCATTGACCTTAAGAATGGTCCAGTCCTGCAATCACTGAGTAAACAAATACACCTGTCACTAAAAGAACAGGTGTGTGCTGACATTTTAATGTCACTACATGAAAACTACTCTCCATAGCCAAAGACTTAGAACTGCTCCCTCACCTTGTTCTTGATGCATTGTTTTTCTTGGTGTGGGTAACAACAAAGGCATAAGGATACCATCAATCACCAAATTTGTGTGCAGTATTACATAAATCACTTAAACGATCTCCTCCGTTTTCTGAGATGCTCTGATTCGATGTTGACAGTTTCAAGTAAAAATTCCCCTTGTTGCTAAAAGCATCAACAGCTTTTTAATACACCTTCCCTAAGGCTAGTTATTGCATCTTCCCAGGGTGGATCTGTTGAATGACCTTATTTCTGATCTGTGAATATCAGTAATGGTAAATGAGACAAGGATTTACACAAAACTTCTTTTTAAAGTGATCTATTCTCATTCCTTTGAAAAATTAGTTATTAAAGAAGGCACATCAGTTTAAAGTTCAAGCTGTATGAATATGCTATCAAGATATGGTCATTAAAATCCTTATGCCTTGAATGTTTCCCTTGAACTTTGTTTCAAAGTTAAAAGATTACAGATATCATAAACCAAATTCAGTCTTTGTGTAGGTCAGCTTTAAACTGCAGCTGTTCCCATCAGGACTGAATTGGTGTCAGGCACCTCTTGGATTACAAAGCCACCATAAAAGAAATAACAGACCAGAACTATGAAACTTATTACAAGTCAAGTACATTAAATAAAAGAGGATCCTACCAGTTGCATCATCAGCTTCTGTGTCTAGAAGAGCATCTATTGAAGCCATGCTTGTGCCTATGAAGGAGTCTGTAGTATCAGACACTCCTCGCTTGCTGAGACAAACTTCTTTGAGTTACTGACTTCTCTGCTTTGATCAGTGTCTTTTACTAACCTTCTGACTGTCAGGAAGGTTACACCACTTGTTGAGAAGGTTTTTCTAGGCCTTCCTACTATTCCCCAATGCACTTTTTAAATCATAAGTCCACAGGTTCAATTTGTAGTATCTTCCAATAAATATGTATATAATAGAGAGTAGGACAGATGCAGGATGTTTTCCCCCACCAAATCCACCTTTATGTGAAAGGGTTAAATACTCCTTATTTCTGTTAGTCCTCTCTTGCAAAGAGGGAAGAAAATCTTCAGTGACATACATTTTCTTCAGGAGGCATCTTCAGTTCCTCCCTGACCTTTTTCCAGTGGAATTTTCATCCTGTGTCCTTTTTCCTCAATAAATGTGCCAGCAAGACTTAATTAATATAAGTTGTTGCAAAAGCAGAAGTTTCTTTCTTATTACATTTCTGTAAAAAGTCGTAACTGCCTTTGGCATTACCATGTTACAAATTAGTTGTATGTATAAATCAGATTATTTTCAATGTGATCTCTTCCTGAATAATCTGAATTAGGATAAACAAGACTTAGGAGACTTTAGTCTTCAAACTTACACATAGTAGGCCAGGGTCTTCTAAATACTTATGCCCTGTTATAAATTTATTTGCCTGAGTAACCCATTCCTAACTGAAGGCCCAATTTAATAGTGGTGCTCACATAAGTAAAGTTATGCCCAGGCTTAGGTTTTGGCAGGATTGGTCAAGAACACTTAGACCTTTTAAAAACTTGTGTTATTTCCAAAGATTCCTTTAATCCATGTACTAAACCCCCCTATATTTTCAAGAAAAAAAACCCCAAACTTAAGAACTTTAAAAGCTTGTTCCTATTTTTTCCTAAACAGACACTATAAACTATTTACCATCTTGTACCAAGTAGCTACTTGTTTTAATTAATCCTTAATTTCAGAGGGTCAATCAGTATCTAGTTCATGTTCCAGTCTCAAAGAATTTATGTTCAGAAGAATGCTCTATTCTCCTAGCTGTTGCCAGTTTATTGCAGTTCTTAACAGTCACTATGACAGAAAAGGCAAGAACAAGAAATGCAGTAAGAGTGAGCAAGTGAGCACGTGTTGAGATTCAGGAGGGATTACACGATATCTACAGCAGAGAGTATGCACACACAGAGCCCAAGGATTCAGTTATGTCTCCAGAAAACAGACACCACGTTTATTTCAGACTTCACCAGACTTATCCATACTGCAAATTCTCCCCAGAAGTGCTAAAGTATAGATTTACTAATTAAGAAGGAGGAGGAGAATATCACCCATTCCCCTAGAGTAACTCCAGTAATATGCTTGTCTTAACCCTTTCTCCCTCCATCTAAAAATCTTCCAGGGAAGAAGGGTACTCAAGTGCTGACGTGGACTTCTGGAGCTGGAGTCTCCTCTCAATTATATGCTACTGCACGTGTTACCCTGCCAGCTCCAGTGAATGAAATTTCTGCCAATGAAAGCAGGAAGATAATATAGGTTTTAGAATTTACATCAGTTGCAATCATAGGAATGAAAAAATTAAAATCTGTTACTTTTCATTTTGATCTTCTGTGTGGCATTCCACTAGGGCTGAAAAAAACTGAAACAGACAATCCACTTGAATTACCTGAATTAACCTTAGAAAGATAAGCATGCCATTGTTTGCCAGAGTCCAATACTAGATACCTTTCTTAGGCTAGCTAAGAGCAAAGCCCAGGCTCAAGTGCCCCTCAGATGAATTTTAAACCACTAACTAATGAATTTAGTGCAGTAACAATGAGGACCCCGAAGCCCAGTTGTGGGGGGTAAAAAAAAAAAAAAAAAAAAGGAAGCTTC